>JAPYYQ010000510.1:0-60450 GCA_030522585.1 Anagyrus pseudococci
TACTATATGCCGAGTGGATCTCCACTTTACTAAAAAAAATAGTAATTTTTGTTACATTTTTAACAATTTTTATTATAACACTTTTCTCAGTGTACTATTCCATTAGCATAGTATTGCTCGGACGTAAACTTCGCTGCTTACCGTTAGACGTGTAGACCGCTCAAGGATTTTCAAAGCGCGCAGAGAGTCGCGCAAAAACCCGTTTTCCAACGTGTAGCCTGTAATTTTAGTGTAGGGCGCAGTGCGCGCGACTTAACGAGCCGCGCCTTTTAATCTCTGGTGCATCATCATGCGAGAGAGAGAGAGAGAGAGAGAGAGAGAGAGGCTGTGAAAAGGCGGGGCCGAGAGTACAATGGCGATGAGACACAATCCCGTGGGTGTTGTGCTGGACTGATTTATTTGTTTATTTTTTGTCGCGAGGGATACCCGGGATATGTATGCATGTACAAGGCTAAGGGATTTGAGAAGGGGGTGTTGACTTGTGTCAATTAGGGATGGGCGAGTGTGAGAAGGGAGGGATAGCAGTGTTGGGGCCCTTTTTAGGATATATGCAAGCACGGAGTAATGGATTGGGTCTGGGCTCGTGGGTTATGGTTGATTGTATGGTGCGATAAGTGGAAGATGCTGGGCTTGTTTGCCGGAGGTTTGGATGACAAAGGAAAAGATGTGGATAATGCGAAAGAAATGCTGAGTAAGACTTTTGTAAAGACTGGATGGAAATGATAATTATTGTTTACAAGTCTTTGTACGCAAAACTGATTAAAATTGTCCAATATAATTGCCAAATTAATTTCATAAACAAATACTGTCCAAATCATAAAAATCGTTTGGTAATGGGACCATACGACAGAATAAGTTTTTCCAATCACACACATACTTAGTTTTCACTCCATCAAGACCTGTCGAGCCATTCTCGCATCCGCTCGCCCGACTCCGCAGCAAACTATTCAATTACCAGGTACTCCGATAAAGGGTATAGACCCCGCTTAGTACAATGTCATGTCTGCATCTGATCCTCGGGGCAAGTGTCCCTAGACTCGCAATTTCCAAATCGATTATACGAACTACGTTACGACGTTACACGTCACCCTCACCCTCCCCCCACCCTCTTGTCCACCCTCGTATTATTCGGAAGTGGCGTCCCTTAACTTTATTTCCGTGCAATCGCCAATGAAACCTACCCATGCCCTTCTCCCACCCACATGTATAAACACGTACACACAACAGTTTATTAGCCGAAAAGCCCCGTCGCGGTTGAAACTCGTTAAAACTCTGGACTCTTTCTATTTTCAGGAGCGACGTCTTCCTCGAGCCCTACCTCCACGGCCAATCCCAGCAGTCGCAGTCGCAGCAGCAACAGCATCAGCAGCAACATTCCCAGCAACAAAACCACCATCAGGCGCAGCTGGTCAGCAGTCCGGCGAGCCGAGTGGGTGGGCACGAGTCGCCGAGTACTCCACCCCCTGAGCCCCGTCAGCTTGCCGTCCACCAGCTCCATCATGTGCAGGTGCGGGTCACTTAGTCCCGGCTATACCCGTAATGAGCCTTACGCCCGTAACGAGCTTGCCACCCTCTCTCTCTCTATCCGACACTCCGAGAGCTTTACCCCTCTCGACACATCCTCTACCGTATATATACACTCTAGGCTCGAATTTACATGCGCTCTCGAGAGAGCCTACGCTCTCTGTACGCCCCGCCTCGTTTCCACCCCGCGTCGTCTGTCCGAACGTATATTCGTTCCCGACCGCGGCTTTTTGACTCTCTCGTGTGTTAGTGGAAGGATGTATACTGGAGGACGAGAGGCTTTGTTAATGAAAAATTCATCGTTCTTCGCGACACCCACCGAAGGGACAGCCACCGGTGTCGGATGCCTCCGATTATACTCTCTACCCTCTTCCTCCCCCTTTTCGCTCACTCGTTTTCGCGTCTATAACAGCGGGGAACGTCGTATCACTCGCTAAAAGCCCACGGGATAAAATCAGACGAAACGGAAAACTTCATTATGCAAATGAAGCTTGTAACCCTGACCCATGGACTTGGAAACCCGCTAAATTCAAGCCACACGTAATACAGGCCTTTTTCTCCTGCGACACCTGCCTGTCGTCCTTGGATCATCCTTTTCGGACGTTTCATCGTGCAATTCCCAGGCGCACGATTGAATGGGCCCTGATCCTGGTAGTAGTCGAGTAGTGTGGTCTGCACTACTCCATTAACAGAATTAGGACTCTGATGTTACTGTATGCTAATGTAGAGTTCCACGTGTATGGAGCCGTTTTTTATACATTAATTCTTTCTTGCGCGATGAATATCATTGTTCGACGCGTACTGGATTATGCGCGGTACGTCTGATCTTTGATCTATTCGATCGGTGAAGGTTGCCGAGGTGACCCGAGAGACTCGATTGATATACTCGTAGCGTCATGTGTGTGGGTGTGTGTGTGTTGTGTTTGGATTACGAAATTGGTGATTTATGCCGGCTAGCTCTGGCTGGATAGTTGTTTTGAATACTATAAAGCTTTGCATATGGATTTTAGAAGTTTTATTTGATCAAATATTTGAGTCGTGCGGCATCGAGGGCTCTTATATACGTATAGATCGTGATTGATGGCTGTTTGATTGAGAGGAAAACTAAAGGTTTTTTTCCTGAATTATTTAAAATCATATACCGGGCTTGAGCACCTCGTTGATTTCTATATAGCCGAGCGAAAATATTTAAAGATCGAAAATATACGTACACCAAGCATATAAATATACATGTTTCCGTGTAAATATTGGATTAAAAAAACCAGATTGATTTTGTTTTTATTCGATTACGTTATACCGTTACGATTTCTATACCTTTGTCAAAGTAATCACGTTAATCCACTTTAAAAAAAAAAGGGAAGAAACAAATCCTCGTAATCGGGCAATCAAGCAAACTCCACAAAGCTCACGAAACAAAAACTAATCAAATCAGTCGTAAACAGCTCAAAACAGTCCCGTCCGAGGCAGTCTCTATCAATCATTCGCAGCGAGAGAGTGAGTGAGAGCACCACCCACAGTTCAGCAGTCGAAAATCCAGTTCACCCTGCAACACGTCCTACGCGGAGCCTCTAATTTCCATTCTCTCTACGATCCAACAATCAAACCTGTCCTGTCGCAACAACGTTTACGCCGTTCTATACCGTATAAACGACACAGCGAAGCAATCATGAGGCCGTACCGCAGCGTCTCTTTTCGTTCCCTTTTTTTTTATTCCCCCACCACCCACCCCCTCTTCATACAGCATCGCGGTTCCTCTCTCGCGCAGTTGCATAATTTAATTTGAAATGCAGACTGACGCGGCCGGCTGCTGCTGCTACTGCCTACATGTATATACACCGGTTGGATGGGGGATTAAGCGCGTACGTGCCGCGGCTACGAAGCTGCAGAACGAGGAGCGCGCTCCTCTGCTATAAGCTAATTGCCCAGCCGCTCCTAATTGCCTGTCACGCAGCCGCGCCGCGATTTTTTACATTCCAAGCTCGAAAATACTGTATACCCTATCCTGCACAGCCTCACCCACCCTCTCCCACATTGCCCTACGAATTTTAAGTTAGACTCTTTGTTTCGATGCACCTATATATATAACCTACGGATGGTCATTCGGTTTCCACGCAAAACATAAACATCGGAATTTTTCAGATTTTGTTTTTTTTTTTATGCTACGACGAATATCCGACGGTTATTATCCGGGAAAAAACGCAGCTTAGCCCAGCAGTAGCCTCGGCTAAAATTCGCGAGTTCCGAAAAAAGAAAAATAACGAACTACATCGCCGGCACTCTTTTTTTTTTTGTCAGGCGCGAGTGCTGCGCACTCGAACAAAAAAGAAATAACTACAGCCTAAAAAATATTCGGCGATCGATCCTCGCGTCCCTCTTCTGTGCGCGCGGCGTACAAAAGGCCCGCCGGAGCGTTGAATTGCCGCGTGGCGCGCTGTGCGTTTTCGGTGGGGGTACGTAGCATTGAAAATTTCGTCGGCGGCACGCCATTGTGAGCGTTTTCGGCCCTCCTCCAACGACGTCGTCCATTCACCCACGGCCTGTCCAGCGATTTTGCGACGCTCAGAGCTCGATTTGTGCCGATACACCGTTAAACGCTACGCTGGAAAAACAATAGAACCAGCTCTATTCTCCGCGAGAGATAATTTTCGTGGATTCATCCGTTTTTTTTTGTTGTCGCATCGTGTATATCGTGCCCCTCCTGCATCAAAGCGCAAATTAAGCAAACATTTGCTAATTGATTATTATCGCCAAGCGGAAAAGCCGTATATTTTGGAAGTTTTTATAAAATCACTCGGCGTAATGCAAAGCGGCCCCTCCCAAAAAAACAATGACCGTAATTTTGAAGCTTGTCAGATCCTTCCAGCAACAGCTCATAAATCAGTTAATCCATACATCCCATATATTTTCAACGTCGCTCTACAGGCAGAGAGAGAGAGAGAGAGAGAGAGAGAGAGAGAGAGAGAGAGAGAGAGAGTGAAAGAGGGGCGGGGGTGAGTTGCTCGGGAGCATCCAGACATCAGAGCGTCGGATCAAAATTGACGGGTGGGCCACGATTGAATCCGGGTGGACGGAAATCAGCTCGGCTGACAAAGGGCGTGGAGAGGGGCGGGAGGAGGGCAGGAAGGGGAGGGGGGGTTAGCTTCCGCGTCTGCCGCGATTAATCGGCACTGGTGGCGAGGCAGGAGGAAATATTCGACGGCCACTCTCGGCTAAAGGTTGCCCCTCTATCTCGATATATAATATTCCCCTGTGGGTGAGCGACGACTACTGCACTCCCTGTCCTATGAAGTTATCTCAATTTGCACTGGCGCGTGCGTGTGGGTCGGTGATAAGTGTATTATGCGCGGGAGACTTCATCGGCGCAAGAGCCACGCTCTCTTTCGCTGGAGCTTTTAGAATGTCAGCGAGTAAAAAAAGGGACGACCTGGCGTTGGCCTTGTTTTCCACCCAAGAGTCTGATTTATGCCGGGTCGGGGTGCAAAAAAAAAAACATTGGGCGAACAACAATTTCTTATAACGGCGGACGTTTGTCCCTCCGACTTCTATTTTTTTTTCTCGAGCAATCTTGGCAGTGCTCTATCCACGTCCAAGTATAACTGCGCGCGTTTCGTCGTTTAAAGAAGAAGAAAAAAAGAGAACGTTGCGTTCGTTTATCTCGCTCTATGATATGTAATACGAGGAGGACGACAATCATAAGCGACGAATTCTCCTCAAACATCATAATCCAGAAAACGCAAGAGCAAGATCCACGCCAACTGTCAGAGGCGCTGGCTATCGTCCAACCGATCGATCCGCCTAAATCTCAATAATCCCCCTTCCCCACATAATCATCATTACTCTCCGAAAAGCGCAGCGCACAGTTATCCAAACAAACTATCGCTACCGCTGTGGGAGACGATTCACCCCCCTCCCTCGATATCATCATCGCAGCCGGGCGAGCAGATGCGACAGACTGCGCGCAGTTCGGAAAAGGGAGGAATTTTCCGTGAGTCATCGTAAGCGCTAGCGCTGACGTCGAGGTGTACAGCGGTTCATGCGGAAATTGTTGTTTGAGCCAAGCAGCAGCAACAGCAGAGAGGATATGTGTCGGGCGCAGGCGTGAGCTTTGTTCTGATTTCTCGTGACGAGAGTAGCTTGCTGCTTTTACTCCTCTTTCTCGGGGGGCCTTGTTATTGCGTTTACGTGCGCGTGAAATAACATAAGGGTATATACGTGTGCCTCTGTATGCTGCTCTACAAACGCTCGTGCGAATGACGCTTAGAGAATATCGTTGGCTTACGTATTTTGATAATTGCTTGATGGATTTGGTTATTCCCTTTTTTTTTTTTTGTTATATTTCAGTTTGGATTTTACGTAAATACACGCTTCTCACGATCGCACGAATATAGTTGTGGAAAAATGGGTACGGACTTGATATATTCGCGTTTTTACTTTATAGCTGGCTCGAGAGTTTAGCAAGCATTGCAGTTTATCTCGCGCACAGAAAGACACTCTCCGTGAAGCGCAATAAACCCCGATCATTCGTAAAAATGATTCTTCTTACTTTCGCGGAGTGAGAGAGAGAGGAAAAGTCGCGTGTATGTATAAACGCTGTCAGAGGGGTACGCGCATGCATGATCGGGGAAAAAAGATTCAAGCCCCGTGAGTCAGAGACAAAGTGCCTATGTGCCTCTACTCTTCGTGTATGTGTATACGTGTATACATATAAAATAAATAAAACTTTTGATTGCAGATCGTATCGCCTAGGTCGAAGCCAGCCGGCGCTCTTTTCTCCACTTTCTCCAACAAAGTAATGGTTCATTTCTTTTTTTCTCGCTCTCCGCGAATATCCATACGCTCTCGCCGTTATAAATTTGTTGCTTCGTGCGTAGAGCGCTTATATGTAGCTCGTAAAACTGCCTCGTAGTCATCAATATCTTTTTCCCCTTCCCCGGCGTTTGTTTTGCGGCTTTATCAGCATTTAGACAAAATGATTTGTCGAAAAAAATAAAGAAAGACAAAAAGCTGCGATGCACAACAATCTTGTCTGTAATTCGGCGTTTATTTTGTCAAGTATGTAGGAAACGCTGTTTTCGGCAAGAAAAAAAAGAAAAAAAAATGGAAACACAAAAGAACTACTTGTTCTCCGTATTAAGGTCGTTCGTAACCGCTACGAGAGCCCGGAATAAAAAAAGAGAAGCCGCCGCAAACAAAAGGCAGACGCGACATTCCAAACCAGCGATAAAAATAAACGTCCCAATATCAATATGTCAGCGGCTCCTCTCCCTTCCCAAAAAAAGAAAGAAGAAAAAAATTCTCCTTCATAAAACCCAACTGCATAATAACAAGGCTCTATTACCACCCAAAAAAAAAAAAAAAAGAAAGAATCTGCAGTCATATCCAAGACTCGCACGATCCCAGAACAATAGTCGGGAGACGTCTAATCCTCCCATCGCATCAACGACAATATCCCTCCGCAGAAGAAAAAAAATCACGCCTCAGCCCTCCTCCGCTGCCATCTCTAACCGCAATCCCAGTTCTTTTCTAATTTCCGCCCGCGTATTTTCCACTTCCGGCGCCAAGTCTTACGATTACGCCTTATCGGCTCGCTCTCTCTCTTTTTTTCTCTACTTCTGTCCCTCTTGGCTACACACGCGGGATCTCCTTACACACGCACAAAAGTTCCATGGCTGATTGTAGTTTACGAAGGAGGAGGCACTCGTGCTCGGTCAAGTGGCGAGAGCCTCGCTTGATAATTCGATACTTTCGCCAACGGCCAACTGTCCTCTTAAGCCGTGCCGATAACAAGGTCTTAAGACTCTCCTCCTCCTCCTTTTTATCGTGTTCCTGCTCTCCAGAATAGCCTGAAAGAGAAAGAATCGTTTCCTCGTCTAATCGTCCCCCTCGCTAGTCCACATCATTAGATCCTCCTTTCAACAATCATTATACCAAGTAATTTGAAAAAAAAAAAATAGAGAAATAGGTGAAGCAGCAATAAACGGTTATAAACTTTGTATTGCAGAGCGAGGGCTCACTGTCGTCGGACGGCACGTCGATGGGCTCGTCGGGCTCGAGCACGGAGGAGGACTCGGGCGGCGTGGTGAACGGCGTGGGTAACGGCAGCAACGACGCCGCCTGCAGCATCACCCTCATCGAGCGCCTGATACGCTCCCATCCCATTTGGTTCCTACCGGGCATACAGCGCGCCGGCGCCTTTCACCTGCTCCAGGGCAAAGAGGAAGGGGTAAGTACGTCCTACTGTAACGCCGCGAGCCTCCTTCACCCACCCTCTATATCTCTAGTCTCCCTCTCTTTCTCTACGGTTCGGAGTTTCCGGCAGCGGGAAAAGGAGCGTCTCTTTTCCTGAAACAGAGAGAAAGAGAGGGGGGAAAAAATTAAAAATAGGCGCTGCGAAAAGAAAATTTCACGCATCGCGAGTCAAAGTTGTGCGGCGGGGGGCTCTCTCTCTCTCTCTCTCTCTCTCTCGCGATGTATTCATTTACACAGACAATGCGCATTTCGTGCCTGGACGTATATCGACTCGCCCCCGAGGTTTATAAATATAGCCTGTAAGAAAGGAATATCGGCTTTTTGGTTGAACTATACAACAACAAAAAAGGATATAAATACATGTAACGCGGATCGGACTACACCGCAGCGAAGAATATTCCGATTGGCTTCGATTACATATTAAGCTTACACATTGCTTAATCGTCTAAATACACTAGGACACGTGCGTTGGCTTAAGAAAAAAAATGTTTTTCTAGTCCGAGTTGCTTCACGTTTACAATCCGATACCAGCTGAATTTCCGTTGCCCAACGCCATCTGCTAAACTGAATATAAATGCGGTCGTATATGATATTGAATAACGAAAGCTCAGTTACGAAGCTGAAAATCATTCGCGCACGGATGTGTTATAGAAAACGACGTCGTACACTTGCGGACTGTCGATCCGTAATTATTCGATTACGCGTAAGTGGTATACATATATACGCGACAGCTGTACGCTTCTATTTATCGTCGGGTATAATAAGCTCACAGTGACTCGCTCTCTCTCTCTCTCTCTCTTCCACTGTGTTTTATCGCTCAACGAAGACGCTTAGCCGAATAAGTGTGTCAATGCCTCGTAGATCGGGAACACGACGACGCTGTCCGTTGCCGCGGCGATCCGAATAATGGATTAAGCGCGGATGAAATTGAAGCTCGTATACAGCTCGCCACGTACGCGCACGGAGAGGAGTAGTCGTGTGTGCTATACTTTGTAGAACGAGCGAGATTAAGCTCTCCGCGACTCTCGTCAATGCTAGCGCTTGTGTTGCTTAGAGTAGTCGCTTTGCCAGCTTTGGCATATGAATTTCGCCGAAAAAAGAAAAAACGCATACGCGGGGCCCTTGTTTCAATGATCCTTCAAATAAATAACGCGTTTAATTGTATCAGCATCGCGTAAAACACGGATGTGCGTTTATTGCAGCATGAAAAAAAAGG
Source organism: Anagyrus pseudococci (assembly GCA_030522585.1). Lineage (NCBI taxonomy): Eukaryota > Metazoa > Arthropoda > Insecta > Hymenoptera > Encyrtidae > Anagyrus > Anagyrus pseudococci. Next base: position 8,990 of record JAPYYQ010000510.1, read on the forward strand.
GATAAAACGAGCTGAAAAATCGTAACTCATCAAGCCCGGTGCGCTATAGCTTTAATCAGTCCTCTCGTAACAACGCGCGGATATACAGCAAACAGGATTAACGAGTGAATCCCGACCGCTTCGCGTTTACTCGAATGTATATATATATTTCATTCTGTTTTCGCGCGCGCAAAACATTCACGGTTTAACGCTCTTTACGTTACAATTATTCCCGCGCGCTGCCCAGAGAAATACACCGAATATTCGGCTAACGAATAATTTTCGCGTTCATTAGAGCCCGAGAGCTCCGTTAATAAACGCGGCGTTAATACAAAAATCCGCGTAACGCGATTTATTTGTTTTACCGGCCAAGAGAAAGAGAGAGAGAGAGAGAGAGAGAGAGAGAGAGTGGGAGGATCCGATGAGGTTCGTCACAGTAGCACCAGAGAGAGAGAGAGAGAGAGAGGGATATCGTCTGGGAATGGCTACGGTTTAATTAAAATCCCGAGAGCTGGAGACTAACCCGAGTTTCGCGCTTTTATTCCATTACTATTACCTTCTATTAAAACTTCTGCTCGTCTACCGCGCGCCCCGAGATATCTGCCTTCAAGTTTAAAAGCTCCCCCCCCCCTTCCTCTGCCCGTGGCCTACACGCCCTTCGTCCGCGTCAACTCCGCAAAATCTCATAATAAACCTGCGCTAATGCAAAAAAGAGGAGGTATTAATAAACTACTTCATTCTCTAAATCAAATTCATAAATTTCAAAAAAAAAGAGAGAGAAGAACAAAAAAACCTCTCTCTCTCTCTCTGTCTCATTACGAAATCGCGCAAAGTCCGGAAAACAATGCAATCGTAGTGTCTGCACAGACGCGCATTTATATACCGATCTATCGTTGCCCGAGAGAACACTCTCCGGGTTAATCAGTCCGCGTCGGCCGCCCGTACGCCTCCGTTTGTGCATCCTCTCTCGTTCCGGCAGGCTAAGCTCACGCGCGCTCATTGTCCGTCGATATTATACGCCGCTCTTCCTCTCCCTGTACACAGCTCCCGAGAGCGAAGCGGTATATATACTGCTCTGAAAAACAATAGGCTGCCTACAGGCAATTACTCGGGCTTTATCTCCTCTCGAGCCTCCCCCCCCCTCCACTCGCTATCTCTCCCCCCATAAACTCGAAAGCTTTTTGCGCGAGCCGAAAACGGGGGAGCAGGGCTCTTTTAGAAAAAAAAGGCAGCCTCTGAAACCTATTTATTTTCTAACCGGGAGGGAGGGTGTACCGATTTTTTTTTTATATCGCGCGGGCAAAACGGTTTTAGCGCCGATGCGCCGGCACCGAATAAGCACGGTATTATTTTAAACGCTCTCGGTCGGAGCGCTGAATATAATTTACTATACTATTTAGCGGGGCGGCGGTTGATCGAAGAGAGAAAGAGCGGCGTTAACACGACGATCGAGATGGAACGTCGAAAGGTTAATCCTGCGCTATACGTCCATCCTCTCTCTCTCTCTCCCTTGGCTTTTGGCAATTAAGAGAGACGAAATTCAGCGGCGCAAACAAAGACCGAGCAAGAGCAAGAGAGAGAGAGAGAGGGACGTAAAAAGCCAGCAATTAGCGCTAATCGTCGCTGCGGCAGCTGTAGAGACACGGTGGGGGTAGCGAGGAAGGGGCCGGGGTGAAGTAAGAAAAAAGGAGAAACGCGCGCGGCATTAACGGCGGCCGTGTAATTGCGTGCGCGCTAATCGGCCTAGGGTACCGCTCGGGCTGGCCAGACTCTCTGATGATGATATTATTTTTTTCCTTTTTCTGTTCTCCCTCCAGAATTTCGTTGTGAGGCAGTCGAGCCAGAGCGACACGATGGCGCTGTCGGTGAGGCTGCCGAGCGGCAAGGGACCTTACATCGAGCACTACCTCATACAAGCGAACAAGGGCAAGCTCAGCCTGGAGACGAGCGAGAATCGCTTCGACAACATACCTTCCCTCATCGCCCACTACTCGCAGTGCTGGTAAGTTACAAGGGCTTTTCTCTTTCTCTCGCGAGCTTTTCCGCAAGCTCGTTGTTGCTCCGGGTTCTCGGGGGGAGAGCGTATATCGATCATTGGCGCGCGGATACGTAAACGCTCTATATGTCCGGCTATCAGCTATATATCACGCCTTTGTCGCAGCGACGAATTGCCGGTGCAGCTGACGCTGCCGCGGGCGATGCGCGAGGCCAAGAATAGACAGCAGCTCTCCTCGCTCGCTCTGCTCGGCCAAGAATTCTGGAGGTATCCGATGGCCAATCCCAAGCCCCCGGAGAGCGGCGGCAGCAGCAACACCTCCAGCCTCAGCAGCTTTCACGGTGGTACCGTACAACTCCTCTTTTTCTCCAACTGCATAACGGCCAACGGGATAAAATCGATAACAATGCCCGACTATTTTTCAGGCACCAACAACAACATGACCAGCATCAACAACATCAACAACAACAACAACAACAATAACAACAGTCTTCACTCGGGCACCCCAACGACCGAGAGCATCATCCTGAATCTCACGCCGCTCATACCCAAAGAATCACGTAAATATGATCTTCCCTACAACGGTTCCGTATGCGTTGCAAGCTCATCTGAATCAATCCACGCACTGTTATTCCAGCCAGCAGTACACCGCCGAGTACGCTAAGCACAACGACGTTCGCCGCGCCCCGGCAGCCTCGGCCTACTCCGCCCTGCACGCTCAACCTGACGAGCTTCAACGAGCCGCTCGACTCGCGTCGCAGCGAGTCCAAGCTCTCGCCGAGCGACAAGCTCTCGCAGCGTCTGCTCTCGCCGAATCTCGTGCAGCAGAGCCTCGTCAGATCGCCGTCGCCTGCGGCAAAGAAGCAGCAGCCGCAGCAGCCGAGCGAATTCACGCGCGGCGGCCCGTTCACATCGAGCTCCGGCTCGCTCACCTCCAACTTCCATCGCAACATCGCCGCCGGCTTCAACGAGCTCAGCGTCAAGTCGCCCGACGTCGTGCCCCTCGGCGTCGGCCAGCTCAAGAGCCCGCCGCCCCCGCCGCCGCGCTGGGCTAAGCCGGCTCAGACGCCGGCCCAGCCGACGATACCCGTTCTCGCGGCTCTGCAGAACGGCGATCACAACAACAGCCAGGTATGTCTTTTGTTGTTTGTCCATAGCATCACCAACGGATATTGTCATGTTCGGAGATTCATCGAGATTACATTTGTTTATTGCAGTCTACGCCATCGGACACGCCGCTGCTCAGTCCCCAAAGTGCCTCGTCGAGCAAGTCACTCGGCTCGAAGTCCTCCTCGGCGCAGTCCTCCTCGGCGGCGACTCCTATACTCTCGCCCTCGGGCAAACTCGCCGGGCCTGGTAATCGAGCGGCCCAGGTGCTCTCGCCAACGGCACTGTCATCCACGGCGAGCAAGTCCTCCCGGCGTAGACGCGAGCGCGACGCTCGGAAGAACTCGCAGCATTATCAGGAGTCGGACATCCTCGAGTCGTACTACCGGAGCTCCCCAGCTGACAAGGCCTCGGACTACGAGGACATATGGAACTCGAGCGATCCACCGGGACGAAGGCCCGAGGAGCAAGCCACGAGACAGCAGCAGCAGTTGACTAGCGACTCGCTCAAGGAGCGGCTTTTGAGCCCTGGCGAGAAGCCGGTAAGGTCGGAGCAGCAGCAGCAGATTGGGCCGAACGAAAAGCTGATAATCAGGAGCGACAAGACGAGCGCGAGCGAGAAGCTCAGTTACAAGGAGGTCACTAGTCCCGAGTTCACGAGTTTCAAGCCTCTGCAGGAGACGAAGAGCCAGGAGGGCACGCCGTCGCCGGAGGATATGAGGAAACGACCTGACCTCCTGTCGCGAGTTTGTGAGTCTTCGGCAGTTTTATATGATCCCAACATATAGAGCAAGGGAGAAAAACTAAGAAACTTTATTTTCCCTCCACAGGCAGCGCAAACTCACTGAACAGTCCAGGTGCGTTAACGCCGCCGCGTGGCAAGCTGGGCCTGGCGGCGATGGCGCGATCGGAGAGCAGCAGCCCCATGACCCCGGACTCGAAGCAGGGCAGTCCGTTCTACGCGGAGCCGGCCGACGCTATACTACGGCCGACCGGGCCGCTCGTCGCCGGAGTCGCGCGCAGGCGGCCGAGGCCACTCGGTTGCGCCGTGGCTAGCCGATTCCGTCACAGCGAGCCCGGCTGGCTCCAGGCGCAGCTCGCGGGCGTTGGACCGAACGGCGCACAGGTTGCCGCGCTCCACGCCATCGACTGGGACGACGCCGAGGAGTCCGAGGACAAGACCCCGCTGATATCGTCGTCCGTGGATAATCTGGCGAAAAGGCTCAGTGGCAAGGAGCCGCGTAAGGGTGTGCCTGCCGCTGCGGTGAAACCCGTGCAGCCGCCTAAAATCAAACCCAAGATGTTTAGCGACACCTCATGGGCGGTGGATTCTAGCTGGGAGTTTATTGGTCAGTGGGACTTGCTTAACGTGTGTGTGTTAATGTTGAAGAGAGATACGAATTGGAATTTGAGAGTTGTTTAATTTTAGGCAACGACGCTGATGGTTGTGAACCAGACTACGACTGTGATACAGACTGCGACTTAGAGCGGAAATTCCCCGACGACGAGCAGGACAAGTTCATTCTACGCAACACCCTGACAGCCCAGAGCATCATTCTGCAAAGGTAAATTGTTGACATTTTTAAAAAGAAAACACTGAGCCATTGTACAACTAATGCGTTTCTTTACTGCAGATACCCGGAGCTGCTGAAATCTCCGGACACAACGGAAAGCCTGTACAGCGACCGGAATTCTTCGTACGACAACGTGGAGCGCCGACAGAGTCACGCAACGAGTACGGGGACGATGTCGACGACGACAACGACGACAACGACCGCCACAACGACAACCGCCCTGACGACGCTAGATCCGCGACGGCCGGGCTACGACAACTCCGAGTCCGAGACACTGCTGGATACCGACGAGAGCGACGTCGAGCGGATAAAGCGCAATCGGGCCAGCTGCAAGGACAGGCTGTATCCCCTTCTCTGTAAGTTAACTTTCGTCTTCTCTCTTTGTCTGCTTTTCCTCCTCCCTCTCCGACTGCCGTATCAAAACATGGTCATTAATCTCTTGCGTTGTTGCTCGATGGCTCCTATAGGCGAGCCTTCTAGTCGCTGTGTCGAGGCTGTTGGAATGAAAGTGTATACGCGAACTTTGGCGATTTAGGGAGTTTCATGGGCAAATATGCGTGATCGTTATTGGGGTCGTTTAGGGCTTGGGTTATATTGCCCGACTGCGGTGTTCTTTGTATACTGGACAAAACAATTCTTGAGCTATAAAGTTAGACGTTAGTCGGTGCGGTGATGGATTTGGAATTGTTTTTCTACTCTTTTTTTCCACGTATTTTAATTTAATTGATTGCGTTGAGTTTATGTTTCTTCGGATTGAATATTTATGGGAGAAAATGAGAAAGTTTGGATAGAAAGCATTAATTTTCATATAAAGAATTGTTTTTAATAAATTGAATTCTAAAACGAATTGTTCCAGGAATATATTTTGAAAAATCGTTTGCTAAAATGAAACTCGTATACGTCGAGCATTACGATAAATATTAATTGTAGAATCGAACAAAGATACTTTAAAAAAAAAAATATTCGTGTTACGTTAAATCTTATCTACCCATCCCAATAAAAAAGTCTAGATTTGCAAATCACTTTTCTCTGATAATACAGATTAAAAAAAATTCAATCCTATCATTTTTGCTCATCGTCATTTCTAATCGATCTCTCAACTTTCAATATCAATACGCAAATCAATTAACCATCTCCTATGCACATCACCAAATTTTACTCCATTGTTTTCCCTGATAAACTCGCTCTTCCTACTTCCCACTCTCAACAGAGCCTCTCTCGATGAACCGAAGAAAAAAAACGAAAAAAAAGAAACCTCTACAAATCCAAGCCTAAACCTCCCCAATGAAGTCAACACACACCCATCCCCAATCTCTCACATCATACCCTCGAATCTCCTCGGATTTCCGTAAATCCCAAAGACTTCACCCCTCTCAGTCTATCCCTTGACCCCCGTCTCGTATACACCCATTCACCCACACGTCACAGTCTCCTCCATAAAGAGCCCCCCCTCGGTATTCACGATAAGGGTCTGGGCTGTTGGCTCAATCGCAATGAGATCAATTAGACGATCGATAAGCCACAATTACGCCGAGTCGCGCAATCGCGTCGAAACTCGAAATTTTTTAGCCCACCACTTGCCACAGCCGACGAATATTACGTCGTCTCCGGCTTTTCTCGTAACAATTCGGTTATCTTCAAGGTGAAGCCCCAATCGAGATGGAATATTGATTTCCAAAGCTGCTGCTATTCTATTTCGGCCGCAGCTGTCATTCCCTTTTACATCTAGATTGTTCCAGCGACTCATCGATTTTTATCGATTAGGAATTGAACCGAGAAAACCGGAAAGCTTTGTTATTAATCACGAATTATAACCGCTTAATCCTTCATAAAACACGTGAGATATCGAGTGCATATCAGTGGAACGTATACGTATCAACTGGATATGCCAAGTCATTGCGATTCGTTGCTCAATGTTGTGTTGCTATCCTTGTTTGCTCAAATTATACGCGTTCAAATATTTAGTCTACTTTGAAAGTTTGTTTAATCTACGATAGCTTTGACTAAGGTACACACACATACGCACTATAGTCTCAATAAACAATCATCAACAAAAGTTTTACCATCGTCAAATCCAACGATCTCGCGTTTATTCGTTTATCATTAGCCTATCGCTAGCAGTGATCGGAGCAAACAATTACTCGTTAAACATATTCCAGGACGCGCGTGTATAGATGCGACTGCGCGATAAACTTATTTTATTTATTCACATTGTTAATTTCCTCTCTGAAATCGATCATTTATCGCCAAGTGCCAGAGAGAGAGAGAGAGAGAGAGAGAGAGAGAGAGAGAGAGACGCCAAGAAAAAAAACACTTTAGTTGTAAGATAACGAGCCATCAGATTTAGATCGATAATTCCAATATTTTTCATGGCCTTCGATCGAAATAAAGTATGCACAAGCGACGACAATCGCAATTGGCTCAGTAGCGACGAAAAATTCGCAAGATAATCGGCTCGTCTATCTTACTACGTTTACTACATCGGCGCGCCTATATAACGCGTCTCGCGAAAGAGAACGAAGCGCGTCCGATTACGCGTCAATCTGCATTTTTTTCCTCGCCCTATACACTCCTCCCCCCTTCCTTGTTAGCTCGCTGATAAAGCTTCGTAACTGCAAAGTTGACTGAATTTCACTGCGTAACCATTCGTTCTTGGCTTAATGCGTACTTAACGATACACGTATATAAATATAAATATATATATAAAGAAAAAAAGGCACGGCCTCTTTGGTGAATATCTAGAAACTCGACGACCTGATCTACTTTTACCGGCTCTCTCGGACGAAAGCACTCGAATCGAACGAGATATATGGAACGAGAAAGAGAGAGAAAGAGAGAGGGAGAGTGACAAAGGAGGATATCTCGAGGAGAGTTCGGATAACCGTGGGTTTGCATTTAGATTGAGATTTAGCGCTGATTGCTAGACGTGCAGATGGAGATTAATAGAGCACCCCACCTTCACAGTGGATTCTTTTCTACGTGCAGCTCCCGAATGAATTAGAAAGAAAAATCATCGAGTCGAAGAAATGCATGTTAATCAAGAGGAGCGTCTGACCATCGCATATAGTCGATCAACAAGAAAGAATAAGAATGTCGCTTTGAAAAATCGATCCATCTCGGCGTGACTCGAGAGATTCTTAAAACTGTCGAAACTTAAGGAGAGGCTGGGGCAAAGAGAACAGCGTCGCGTATCACGGTGTACGCATAACGACACACACGTGATCGCTGTATCACGGATTGATATATACGATAGATATAGACGTATCCGTTATATACCTGACACACTGATCGATTCTACACACAGAGCCGGTCCGTGTGTAATCGCGCCCGAAGACGCAACAGGTTCGCATAGAACCGTATAGCTCCATTTTTTTTCGTTCATCCACACGCTCTTACTGACCTCCCTCCCACTAGGGGAAGACGTATTTTTTTTTCAATTTCACACCTGCGGTAGATTCGCGTCGCTGATCAATAGTGTCGCGATACACGCGCCGATAACCATACACTTATATAAAAAAAAACAGTGAAGAAAACTCGATTAATCTCTTACGTAATGAAAAATCGGATCGATTGATCTTCCAGAGCTGTCTGCGTGACTCGAGTGCTCGCGATATATAAGCATTCCGAGAAACCACATATCGAATACTCTCGCGTTGCGTATCAATAGACCCCACGTCGCATAACCGCATCACGCGGTCCATCCCCACGCGAGATCGTATATATATATAGACCTATATATCTCTCGCGCGAAGAATTTGACACATAATGCTGCATATAGGCGCACTTGCACTGGTCACGGCTCTGAATTAACGTCGGGCGAAAGTGTAACGCGCAATTGGCTCGCGCGAGCAAACAAAGAGTTAGCGGGGGGCCGTTTGAGAGAAGGGAGGACAATGTCGGTAAATGATTCACCGCAACGTCTCTCTCTCTCTCTCTCTCTCTTTCTCTCTCTCTCTTCGAGGCTCTTCGAGTTGGCGATTCTCTGTAGTCTGAATAACCGGGTTGATCGCGCTTTAATTGCGCATGAAAATTTTACGAGCCTCTTGTGGATGAAGAGAGAAAGAGCATCGCTGCCGGGATGTATTCCGTTCGTTCTGCAGTTACGTGTCGGAGGGTTGGCGAGAGCTTTATCGTGACGATCGAGGCATTTAATGGTAGGTGAAAGAGTTTAACGTGTGGATGTTTTTGGGGAATATGGCCGGCTGGTGGTTTATGGGAGATTGCATTGGCCAGTGGTGGAATTTGGGGGAAAACCGAGAGATATGACGAGAGCTTGTTGTTGAGGTCTGATTAGGTTCGCCTGCGGCATAGAGGGGGGGGGGGAGCGTTGGAAAGTAATGATGAGTCGTAAGTCGAGCGATTTATTCTTTTTTTTTATTCTTTTATTAATTTTTTTTTTTATGAAGTAATCGCGATAAAATGTAACGATAAACAGGGATAACTTCTGATTGTCGGATATACCGGTGTATCTATTTGTCAAGAGGTTATTATTAGAAACAACAAGTTAGATTAAGTTTATCAAAGCTATGCGACTCAAGCGTATTCCGCCTTGCTTTGAAATTAAAAAAAAATAGTTTTTATGACTCGTTTGAGAAAATCTCGTATTATGCGAGAGTTGGCGCGGTTATTTTCATCGCATTTCATTTTAATCAAAAATCATTTTTCATTTGGTTAAACTTGTCTATTTTTCAAAATACTGCCGTCCCAAAGTAGAATAGTCATAAGGAAACACAGTAATAATTCGCAATCATCATCCGCTTGGTTATCGATTGGAAGAAGGAACAAATTGAGCAATTTACTAATCATTTCATTAATTATTATTGAAAAATCGAGCTGTGGATGACGCTAAAAGTGAGACTGTTGCATTGTGGACGCTGTTTTCCTTTTCCCGCAAAATTTATCTCTTCCTCACTTCTCCTTTTCCATCTTCGTTTGACATTCGATAAAAACAAAGCGTTGCACACGAATAATCAGCCTCACACGCGCCACAATTAATTTCCAATCAATTTTCTTTCTTCCATCCCTACCCTACCACCCTCGAATCTTTCCCTAATTTATCACTCGATTTCCATCATATTCCATTATCACAACAATTTTCCTCCCCCAAAATAACATCTATTATCACATCCAATCACCGCAAAACCCCCCGTATCCATCAGTGTCCCAAATATATCCCCTCCTTATTGCCTACTCTTCCCTCTCGAAAAATCAGCGGTAACCATTGCCGCGATTCAATTAACCGTAACACCCACCTATTCTCTCGGTTTGCCCTACACGCGCCCCCGTTTTACAGCAATCAACCGTGCGATTTCCGTTTCTCGGAGAAGCCCCGTGCACAGGGGCAAGGCTCCGTAAAGTAAAGCCCAGGAGCCATTAAGATAACGGGTCAAATGATGAAATAATTAGCGGGAATTTCATCCCCCCCCACGATCCTCTCGATTCACAATAGGCCGCTCGTAAATATTACCTGCCTACCCCCCCTCCCACTTGCCCTTACACACCGACAAAGTGCGCATATTAAAAGTTGCCGGCAAGCAAGGGCCACCCTTACCTACCCTCCTTTCCGCGTCCATTACCGTAATCCTCGTCGTAAGCCCGTACTCTCGAGCTCGCCCTATATACGCCGCTTTGGATCTCCGTTGGTAATGTTGCTCTCGACGCCGACGCCTCGATGTATATAAAGCCCAGTCTCGAGGGGCTGCTGTATAGCGCGGCGTTTTCCAATGAGCTTTTAATTGGCACTGTGCGACTGTCTCGACAATTTCTTGTTTCAATCGTTTAGGGGATTTTTTATATTTTTTTCTTTTTAGACATTAATTAAATTTAAAAAGAAAACACAATAATTTTAGAGGTAATTTTATTAAGGTTGGAATTCGATAAATTTTCGAAACGAGAGATAAATTGCGGGTTTATCTGTTTTCCGCGTAGACAAAAGCGTTAAAGTTTATTGACTCTTGATGCGTCCCGTCAGGATGTAAAGTGGGCTTACTTCATAAATTGAAAATATAATTCTTATCGATGATTTTATTACTTTTTGGTCGTGTAATAAAGTCTCGAGATTTGAGTCTGCTTGTTATAATTCGTAACGTGATTGCATGAATCATCCCTTCAACAATTGTATCCTTATTACCTTACCAATCATGTAACGGAAGCGATAAGAGCCGTAATGAAATATATCAAAAACGTCATTATTATTATATTCTACTTTTAAAAACTTTAATGTAGTTATATTAATAATACGATTGTAACAATAGTTATATTAATTATATTAAAATTGACCAATGAATTTTAAATGGTAAATTTATTCAAGCTACTTTAAATTTCTTCGAGATAAAGAAGAATATATCGATTAACATATGCCTATCGCTTACGAATCGCCAGTCGTTTAAATTTAATTATAAAATACTTTGTTTTTACAAGTACTTGTTTGCACAATTACCGTCTGGGAATGATCGTCGAATATTCATACGCGAAAAACCCCGAACAACAACAAAATATTTTATTTTTGCTCATTCGAGAGATTAAGACGATTATATTCATTGGCAGCTCGCGCGTGGAATTATTTCATCAATAACCCGATCATAAATCACAATCGCATATATATTTTGATGCGCGACATCCATCAAGGATGATGATGCAAATAAACATGGAGTTACGTTAAACTCTCTCTCTCTCGAACGATCGTCATTAACTCCACTTTCAACGTAAACAAATCATTAATGCACCATCCGCTCAATATTCCTATTATCCTAATCATTAAATTATATCAAACATTTTCAAAATCTACAAAATGAAAAAAAAATGTGCATATCTTTCCCTCGATCATCCCCCCCCCCCATTCGACAACACATTCCACTCGCTTTTTCCATTATTTAATCTGCCGATACATCAAATTTCATTATGTTCCCTCCTTCGTTATTCGACGCGATAATCTGCTCGAGCAGCGAGATTAAGCGAGCGCGCGCACTTGAACTTGTTTCGCAGCCGCCACTGTAGACCCAAAGCAGCAGCTTTGTCTAGTCGAAGCTCTCTCTCTCGCGCCGACGATTACGAAATAACGAAAGGAAGTGCGCGTTTTTTCGCTGATTAGAGGCGAAGCCTATTGGCCGGCGCCTTGTGTCTGCTGTGGTCCATTATAGCGAACGGCCATGTAACATTGCTCGCTTTTGCATCATCCTTGATTGACTTTTTGAACCCCGAGGTTCTCTCATTTTTCCGCGCTCTGCCTTCTTCTCGTTTCTTTTTGTTTGTTTGTTATTGTTATTATTCGCCGCTATTCGACCGGAGAGCGTAACAGATAAGCAGACTAGTTACGCGCAGTTACAACGAAATCTCAACGAAACTGGCCGTCGATGTATCCCCCACAGTGCATCATCATTCGCATCAAAACAATCACAGCTTGTATGAACTCTCCCTTTAACGATCAACGCTGTCTGCAACTTTCTTCGCCTAAGCTTTAAAAATTCTCAAAATTAAGTACCTGCACTCCCTCAAAAGAACAAAAATTCCATACCTGAGCGTTAAACACTAAATCAACATAAATCCAGAGTAACCGAGTGTGTGTGCGAGCGCGAGACAGAGAACCATCGACATGAATCCTTATCGTCCAGCTCTCGAGGTTTAACGACCAGTCGATCTCGTATCTGTTAACCACGTGACCGGCCGGTTACAGCTGCGGGCTCGTTTATCCGCTTTTCACGCAGGTGAAGGAGGGAGAGGAAAAGCGCGCGGGCCCCCTCGACGGGCCGCTCCGTATTCCAGAGCAATAGCGATCAACGAGATAGATCCGGTCGCTCGGAGCCGCCGATAAGCGACTCTCTCGCTAGGCTGATCGATAAGCCAAAGCTGAGGCCATTGTTAGCTCGGCGACTATCGCGCGCACACGGACCACCTACATACACGCGACTTCTCGATGCCTCGCGCATGATGGAACTCTCCCCCCCCCCCCCCGCGCGCACACCTTTACTCGCGATATGTGCTATACCATTTCACTAAGCGCTTCGCTGCCCGATAAAAGCGACCGAGCGTACGCGAGGTGAACGCACTTTTTATTTTTATTTGCCTGTTTGTTTCTCTCTCTCTCTTTTTTTTTTGTCGTTGGCTCATTCCAGTCGGATCCCACTTTTCCGGTCCGAGCTGGTTAATTCGGTAGAGGCTAAAGCTGTGTATAATTGTTGCGAGTAATACAGGCATACCTGCGGACGGACAAAACAAACTGTACACGCGGCCGATGTTCATTGATTTGGATTTTGGTAATGCGGCTTACAGGAGAGAGTAACGTAAACATTTGCCGAAGCAAATCCGTAGACAAGTATATCTCGGCGAAGTATATGTAGACACAGGGCAAATTGTTTCAGGTTCCTGGAAGTACAACGATGAAGTCGATTGTCAGTCTCTCTCGAGCTTCCTTATCTTTCTCTCTCCCTCGTTCTTCTTATTCTTTTATATCATCTATCTCCCCGTATACTGCGCCTCAATTTCCATACATCATCGACGCTTTGCATTTGACACGCTCGAATTTTCCTTAAATAGCCACGCTAAAGTCATTAACTATAAATTAACTTTGAATTAACTCGAAACGACGTTGCTCGGCACAACAACCGCAACGTGTCGTTACAAGCTCGAAATTCATGAAAATTCCCATTTTTACATATATCAAATCGTCTCTACCTGAAAAAAAAAATCAAAATCGACAAGTGAAAAATCACGAACATGGCGCAACGCCATTCAGTGGTAGACGTACAATCGATCTCTCCACCGACACTCGATCGCTGCTCGATAAGAAATATGAAAAAGCAATCGGAGAAAAAAGAAGAAGCAAAAGTCAAGCACAGACGCACGTGCCTCCTCGATGGCGCGCATAGCACAGGAAAGGCTCGCGTTGCGCAGAAGTACGCCGGGGGGAGACGAGTTTCGTGCTCGCACATTGGCCGAGCGCTAGAGCCGCGCGGGGCAAGATAAGGAGGGTCCCCCGCCCGTTGGCACCTAATACATATTCGAGGCGCCGCTGGCCGCGAGCTTCAGTGCCTCATCGCCAAGCGCGATCGACTCTTCTATCCCCCTTCTCCTGCCTTATACTCAACGCTGTGCCTGCCAGCCGATTGTTCTCAGTACCAATTTCTCCAGCGTCTCGTGCCATTCCAGACACGACGATCCCCCGCAAATAATCCCCGTTAAAGGATATATAGGCGTAGCGCCGAACTTGTCGCAACAAGTCACACACAGCGTCTGTCTGGTACCTACACAGGAAGAGAGAGAGAGCGGGTTTAAGGACGGAAGGGAGTAGTGGCTAACGATTGGTCGGACACATTGGGCGAGGCGAGCCGAAAATCAAGGGGCGCACCTATGAAGAAAAGCGACTCTGTGCGAAGCAGCAGGAGCAGTGCTGTCGGGCGTCAGGTAGTAGCGGCTAAGCTGGCTGAAAAACTGGCGTCCTGCCTTGCCGTGCTGAGGCGAGACCTCCTCGGCACGGGTTCTCACTCCTGCTGCTGCTGCTGCTGCTGCGACGGTAGGCTGCCGACGTCGATGGACCGAGCACTCATTCATCAGTTGCAAAGGTTCGGCCCAGCTGCCGAGGTCGCAAGCTTCGGACCGTAGACGCGGATCATTTCTCTCGAGTGAGAGAGCCTGCGAGCCTTGCCAAGCGCGGCGAGATCGGTAAAGGAGGCACGGACAAATTGGACAGAATCCCAGCCGAATTTTCGCTGGATTTCGTTTGCTGCACAGTGCTTGCTCGATGGAGCTGCTGCTGCTGCTGTTTCCGAGTGCATGGTAAACGCGAGTTTGCTTGGCCAGCCGGGGAAATTCAGTGGAACAAGGTGCGCGGAGTATGGACGTTTGGTTGTATCTCGATAACGACGATTGGATTGTTATAAGCTGCACGAAAATGCTGGACGCGGAGTTTGAGTGCATTGACTTGAACGCCGTCAAGCCGCGCGTCAAGTTTTCCATCAAGACGAAGATGTTCTTTCAGAAGCTCAGACAATGGTTTCTCGAGAAGCGAGCCAAATTGAGACAAGGAATCAGACGCTTGAGTGAGTATAATAACGTGCGAGAGGGAAGCAACGAGGAACGAAAATTTTGTGTAACTCTAGCCTTATCGAGCTGAGCTTGATAAATTGTGATATTAAGGGCTAGATCGACTCGCGTCACTTTAACCCCCCCCCCCCATCGCGCAACGACAGCCCTAACCAGATCAATCTTTCGACGTTTGAAAATAAAATGAGAATTTGTAAAATTTCAGCTCCGCCGCGATTGAACGCGCTTAAGAGCCGAATCGGCGAGAACGGCTCAGGAGCGGTTGGCTCGGCGATCCGAGCTTACGCGCTTCAGCTGGCGGCCGATCGATCGACGACCTTCTCCCAGAACATCGAGAACTTCATCCAGTGCACGCGGGAGAGCAAGGAGGCCTCGCCGCAGATCGTCATGCGCAACATGCGGCAATTCATGTCCGGCATGAAGAACTACCTGGTAATTGTCTCTACCGCTCTTTTCCGAATTTATTTTTCAAAATTATTTCGTTTTTTTTTTTTATTAAACTATTTAAGATTATTCAAGACTACATTCTCAAAATAATCTATTCCCCAGGTAAAACACGGCGAACGCGAGTTCGAGAAGGAGGTGGAGAAGGAGAGGCTCAAGCTCAAGGCTAACGAGTTCCTCAATCTCGATCAGATTCTCGAGGACGTGATGATGCACCTGGTGGTGAGGCCACTGCGCGAGCACGTCTATCGGCTCTTCGTTGAGCACTACATGGCCGATGGCTCGATACCAACCCTCGCCGACAGCATACAAATTGCCCAGTCGAAAAACATGTACGACTTCGGGGTACAGGTGAGCATTCGATTCGTCACTCGTAAAGTAATATTGGTCGACATTTTTTTTTTTAATAATTTAACGTTTAATTGCTCTTTTTTTATTACTTGCCTTGACGATAATGTTTGAGCGAACGAAAAAGAAAAAAATTAATTCGATGTCTTTATACTTGCTAGATAGCTGGGGAATTAAAAACACTTGGCAGGAAAATTATTTAAGGCAATGATTATTGTTATCTTAATGATACGATCAACGCGCTTAGATCGATTAGACACGCGCAAAACCGATAAGCGCATATTTTCATTTCAAATGGTCGCCGTTAAAAAATAATGACGAGAATATTTTTTACGTGAATTATTAGATAATCTTGATAAAATAATTTTTCATGTTTTTTCAGCCGAAGATCTTGCCACCCACGGAAGCGAACATGGAGCGCATCTTGAAGACAATGCAATCGTTGCAAAAGGCTGATTCTCCGCTCGAGAAACTTGATAATCTACTTATTGCGATCTCTACTATCTTTAATTCAGTGAGTCCGAATTTTTTTCTTTCTTCAGAAATTAAAAGTAAAATCAAGATTAAGTCTAATTAAATTTCGTAACAAAAAATTTTTTTCTTGTCATTCCAATCGATGTGTTATCCTTATATTAAAAAAAAAGACATATAATTGATTATGCGTGAGAAATAATTAAATTGATTCGTAATATTCAACCTCGCAGGTGAGACACGTGAACACAAACAAAATTGTGGTTTTGGGAGCGGACGACCTATTGCCGATTATCATTTGGATTCTGGTGCGCGGCAAATTCGTGGACGCCGAGATCGAGTCCGAATTCATGTGGGGTCTCATACACCCGTCCTTACTGACCGGCGAGGGTGGCTACTATCTGACAACCCTATCGAGCGCCGTGCAGATTCTCAAGGGCTTGAAATCTAGTCATGGAACCATGTCGACGATAAACGTAAGCGAGGATCAGCCGATCGTGCTAGCGCAGTTGACGAGCGAACAAGCGCAAAATGAGAGACTTGACGATAAAGATTAAGCTTTCTTTATTTCTTTTTTTTTCTAATTATTGACTAACAAACTTGTGTAATTAAGTTGTTTGATCGACAGAGCAGTAATGTTTTTTCAATCACTTGTTTTATATTTTGTAAATACCGAACGTTATTTTTTTGTAAAAATTTTTGACAATGCAATCATCAAATAATACAATTGTAACAACCACACAATCACACGCCCGATACTCGCCCTTCGTTATCCTATTAGATACAAATTTCATTCAGAAATTTTTGACAATTTTTTTCTTGATTTTAATAAAAATATTTTTACTACAACAATGTGTCTCGAAACTTGAAAAATGTATTTTTATTGAAAAAAAATGATATTTTAAACGAAATTTGCTCTTGAATACAAATTATTGTCTAATTTCTTAAATATTTCTTTACTTGTTTGTTGTGTAGAAAAATCATGAATATTAATTAATATTCATGAATCTTATATATACAAATAAAGGAAAGAATACAGTGAAAAATAATACATTAACATTTATAATATTGATGTTATTTTACTTCAATGAGCCACTCTGAACTACAAACTATATATTCATTTTATTGATAAAATACTGTCATTACAAACAAATTAATAAATTATGACATCACTAGAAAAAATTTAAAACATACTGCTCAAAGCTATTTAAAATACGAAAAATATAAAGTCATTGACACTAATTTTACTTATACGAATAAAAACTGATATTTCTATTATATAAAAAATGAAAATCAATATTAATTGGATCTGTTAAGTCTTACTTGTTTTCTACAATAGTTTAAGATAATCATTCTTTGTTTAAATCATTTAGGGATGTGGAACACCGGATTGTTCTTCCGTTTTGCGAGTCCTCGTACCGGACGAACTACATGGTTCACTCAATACACGAACACTGCCAGTACGACCAAATATGAATACTCGAGATATATGCCGTATTCTTGCCCATAAAATAAGATGTACCAATCCTCAAGATTATGGACTCTTTAAACTTGTCCAAGGAGAAGGTAAAATTACAGTTTTGCGTACGGATTATAAGCAGCATGATAAGAGTATTACGTTTAACTTTATTATTACTATTTTTTAGAAACACTTCTGGGCGATCACGAGTGTCCACAAGAGCTGCTGCACTGTTTGTTCGCCTACAAGCGAATTGACGCAAAGATTGCTTGGCCAAAGACCGCCAGTCCAACAACTCCAACGACAAACAGTATTGGTGGCAGTGGTTCTTGATCGCCGGGCTTGCGGTGGCGCATTGCTAAAATAATGTCTATAAATTTGTACTGACTGCAAGACGTTATTTTACAACTATTTATATTGTGTGTATAGACAATTGTAAGAAAAAAAAACAAAACGACATGAAAATGGAATATTAACTTTCTTTCATTTCAACTGACTTTGTTTTTGTCCAAAAAACATAGTTTTATTGTATGTTAAAAATAAAGATATAGCTTTTCTACTAATTTCACGTGATGTAGAGATGTGTGTATGTATTTCGTTAATAAAACGTGTCTGTTACTTTCTATACTTTTACCGTTATCAGTCTTTTATTTTGTGCATATTTGGAAAGTAATATGCTAGTGATAAAGTGCAATAAAAAGTATGAATGAAATAAAATATTGTGTATAATATTACTTCGATTTTTTACTCGTGTATCCAATGTAATAATAATAAGATAATTTTTTCATTTTGAACTGCTGTATTCAAATGTTACTCGCTGTAGAATTTTGAATGTCTTGTCTACTTAATAAAATGTACGTAATTGAAATTAATTCTCATTCAATAAATAATTTCGATATATATGTGAAATGCGTGTTTTTTATATGAAATCATTAACAAACAAATTTCTATACATATTAAGAGGGTTATGCAATAAAAATTCAATTTTTCAAATAAGGCAGTTTTAAAAATCAAATAAGGGCAAAAATGTAATGAATAATAACATTTTAGAAACTGTACATTGTAGAATCAAATACATTATGCCTGGTACATCGAAAAAATATTGCAAACATTTGCAAATAAACTTTAGAGTCTCAACCCGCATTGATTAATCAAATGACAAATTTGTGATAAACGTAAGAGTTCAAGAAATCAATGTCAATATGTGTCTTTAAAAAATATTTGCTAAAAAATTTTCTATATTTTTATGCTATGACCTCACAAATCACATTAAGAGAACATTGAAATGAAAATTATGAAACTAATGTTTATAAAAAATAAAAGTATCATAAATAATAGGTATATATATATTTAAAACATGTAATTTATATTTATGCACATTAGAATTACATACATAGAAGTTCTGAGTAGATAAATCAACAGGCTTGAAAAGGACAAAACAGCTTTAAAGAAAGAAGTAACTGTTAATATTATTAGACCAGACAATCATTTGGACTATTATTATTTAGACATGCAATTGCAACCTTAGCTTCCAGTTTATGAAATTAAAATACAATTTATACTATTTAATTTATCCAATACTATTTGATGCATTGCAATTATTTTCACAGGTTTATATAACAGTATTAAAAATATATTTAGTACACATTGGAACTTGTGAAATATATTTGAATAAATTACGAGAAATTAGCATGTATGTGACGTAGATAGGTTATAAGATATTAATTAATGAAAAAGATGGTGGTGTATCTATAAACATCTTACTTACATTTTTATTAAAAAATATCCCTTGTAAAAGTTCGTGTAATAAATTTTTTTACAAATACAAAAAGTGTTTCAATTTAAACCCTGAATCAAGTCATATTTAATACATTTTATTCAAGTTAATACATTTTGACATTTTTTTTAACATAGTTTAACGCTACAAAATACATTACTATGAAGCGTACAAATTCTAATTGCTTGAATTTTTAATAACTATTTATCATATAACAAAATGTGTTGTTTCATTTTCCCCGTCATTATAAGTTATATATAATTTATTACAATTGGTTAAAAGTAAAAATCTCAGGGGAATTTCAAATATTGACATTTTTAATAACATTCTATTACTTTTGAAACTAATTTAAACACACAACACATTTAACAAAAAACTTTTAACACAGACTTAACATTATTACTTAAACTTAAAACACATTATTTTTTCAACATAAAACCTAAACTAACTTAAAATTATAATAATAAAGAAAAGATATTAGACTTAAACTAGCTTAACATATAGAAAAAAGCCTATACTAACAGCCTACAACTACATTGTTACTTATAAGATAAAATAATTCATATCTCAGGTTATATTCAAAGTTTGAATAATAACGCGATCACAACTCTCTGCGCACTCATAATTATAGTGTAACACGAAGAAGATTAAAAGAACGTAAGAATGTTAAAGAATTGTTTCTCCTTTTATAAGTCGAGAACTTAGAACCAGTTTAGAATATACGTCAAACTACGTATGACTTCTAAACGTATAAGAATATTTAGAATTTTTTAGAATTTGTGTCTTAAGACACAGAACATTGTTTAATTCAACATTTGAATATCCCCTGAGAGTTTTACTTTTAACTTTCTTGGAGAGAAAATTAAAAATTTAGAAGTAAATCTTTACTAGAGTAAAGAGGTGCAAAGAATTTTTTTTAGAATAAAGAGTTAGAATCAAGAATTACGAAGAATTTTTTTTCAACCCATGTATCAACGATCAAAAATTTAGACCCTGGCTGAAATAATATAAAAAAGAATTCTTTTTTTTTCCTCTTCAGTTTCCTCCATTATTCAAGCCGTCTTTTCAAGTTGGAGTTTGAGACCACGTGTTCCTGCAAAGATTTGAATTCTTGTAATATATTGTTTATTATGAGTGTGTTTACAACAAAAAACTTGTGGATTACCTTTATAAATAATGAAGTACGTATAAATATCGAAACTCGACGTTAAAATTGAACGTGCGGCTGTGAGGAAGCCTAGATGTTTAATGGCCGATATTCTACCGGCTACTTGGTCTTCCCTCCTTTCTGCCCCTCTTCAACTCTCAAGCGTCGGCGTCACCTTTAGCCTGTTCATAGAAATAGCTGCCCTTCTGCTTTCTCCCTCCACCAGGTAAAGCGAACTATTACGCTTGGATCTGACAAATCTTCAACGGTCGAATTTTCTAGTCGATTATTTTTTCTAAAAAGAAATAACACATTAATATTCAGTAAACGTAACTATTAAAATACATACTTGACAATTTGAATAATTAGTTATACAATCAACAAAAATATTTTAGTAAAAAGTTTGCATTGAAAAAATACAGTTTGTATTATATCTATTTAAAAATAATAAAGTATATCGCAAAAAAGTTTATAATCTTTCTTTAAATTATAAAATTTATAACAGCAAATTCTTTAACTACGAGCCTTGTCTACCTGAAAAAGAAATTCCTGCAGGTTAAAATTGTACAATATAAAATCGCTTTTGCCTGGTCAGAAACTAAGGTGGGATTTTGCAAGGATAAGATCTATACTTTTGAATTCAGGTAGACGCCGCAAGTTTTCAAGAATTTTTCTGTAAAGTATCGTTCGATAATAATTCCAAACAATTACTACAATGACATTTGTTAGTCATATGAAGTGTATTGTTTAAACCCTTTTAAATATATAACAAACTCCCAACTGTACTAATTATTATGTGCAAATGAAAATCGCTAAATTTAGCGAATTGGGTCTATTTTTACTATATTGCTTATTCAACTTTAAAAATACAATTACAATCACGAATATTTAAGCCGGCATTTTATTGTTCGAAAGCCGTTACTTAAATTTTTTATTTCATTATGAAAATTACTCTACTATTATATTTATGAAAGATAGGTAATTTATCAAGTTGAGGAAAGAGAAAAAAAATCAAATTCCCACGATACAGTAAGCACATCAAACTGGTTCTCTCACTCATCCTCACTCTTTCTCAATCTAAGTTTAAAGTCAACAACTTTACTGCTACGCTGCTACTGCACACTGCTACACTTTTCAAAGAGATAGTAGCAACGCGTGAAAAAAAAAGTAAGCAGTGCTAGTCAAAGAGAGAGAGAGAGAGAGAGAGAGAGAGAGAGAAAGAGAGAGAGAACATAGAGAGGGTAGCGGCAAGAGAAAAAGAAACTCACGCCACTCGTATAGTGCGCGTCAGCAGGGGGAGGGGGAGAGAAAAGGAAGAATTTGCGCTGCCGCTGCTGCTACGTGCCTGTACGGTGGTTGGTAGTGGTGCTGATGGTGGGGAAAATCGGCAGCACAGAGAGAAGAGAGCTATAGTGAAGGATGAAAGGAGAGAAACGAGAAAGAGAGGGAGAGAGAAAGATGGGACGCGAGAGAACTATGGTGCGCTCTGGAATTCGGTGGCGGGCGGCCGGAGTTCAAGCATGGGCCTGGCCGAGTGAATAGCCGACGCCGCCGAGGCAGTCTGTTGTGCGAGAGCGAACCATAAACACACCATCGAGAGGCCGCTCTCTTTCTCTCCGGATGCCCGTGCAGACTTTGCTCCCCTCGTCGAGCGGCGCATAAAGTCTCTCTCCTCCCTGTTGTTTTTTTTTTCGTTTCTTGCCTTGATTCTTTTTTTCTTTCTTCGCTTTGCCCTCTTTTTTTTTCGTCGTGGATCTTGCCGCAGCAACGACCGACTTACACGCGCGAGCATACATACACGCATCAGAGGATAAAGTATACAGCGTGCGTTAGTGCACCGTTATATGCGTCTCTGATGTTCGTCATGGAGAGGACAACGATAGCGTCGAGGATCATGATTTTTCGTCTCGCCGTCTGCATTCTCGCCATTCTTCCGGCCGGTAAGTACATTTTTCATTTATGTTTCTATTCCGTGCACACTTGTTTGTGTTCAAATCTAATTTTGCTATTGCCGTCGTTGATTGTTTTACTTTTTGTTTCGATCGATTTACGAAAATATTAGCGTGAACCAAATTATTCAAGTTTGTGGCAATGAGGTTCCATAGAAATTTCAATGGAAGTAAGGCTTTGCAGTTATTGAAAGTAGTTGAAGTATAAAAAAAATTGTTTAATGAAATAGCGCAAAATTATGGGGCAATAAAATTTAATGCGAACAAAAGAGACAGCACGATTTATTTTGCATGCTACCGCTAATAAAATTTGAAATATGATAATGCGACAAGTTTCCTTTCTTTCACCTATCGTTATTTTTATAACTAATATAAACTTCAATTTCTCTGACCTTCTTACAACTTTCTTGGTGAAATAAAATGAAAAAAAAACAATGTTCTTTATAGCTACGTACGCGGGGGAAACTGCGATCACCGATATCTCGAAGGAGGTGATTAAAGAAATCGGCCAGAGCGCCCAATTCAATTGCACGCTGGAAAATCCAGAAAAGTACACGGTACTGTGGATGAAGCACAACAAGGATCGCACTGATCGCTCGGCACTGACCACCGATGGAAGTATGATTATCAGAGACAAAAGGTTCAATGTGACGTACAACAATGAGACAAAGGTTTATTCGTTAAGCGTACGTATTATTTGATGTTTTTTTTTATTGTTATTTTAATTAGCAGGAACTCGAGCGTTGCTTTTCTCTCTCTCTTTTCCCGTTTCAAAGGTTTTGTCGGATGCAGGTTCATTGTACGGTTTCCTTTTTTCACGGACGACAATGCGCGCGTTACACTGTTCTTCCGTAAATAATTATACGGGAAAAAATTCAAACTGCAACGATGCATATTTAAAAAAAAAAAAAAATTAGTTTGTTTTACTCTCGTGCAACGTAAAATTTGTCAAATTATAGCGTTGACGCTACCGACGATACTATTGTCGGAGTATAACAGTTAATTCCTTTGTGAAACGACCAAAGATTTCTAAGTAGGCTACAGAGGCTTAGAAATTCAATTATCATTAGATCTAAAATGAAAAATAACGAATTCTTTTCTTTTCCTCGTATCAAGATCACGGACCTTCAAGAGCTCGACACGGGATTTTACGAGTGCCAGATTCTCATTGGGATCAACAATAAAGTGAGCGCCGAGGTGCAGCTTCAAATACGCCGACCGCCGACAATCAGCGGCAATATAACGAGCCTCGTGAAAGCCACGGAGGGCAAGCCGTTTGAACTCTACTGCACGGCCGATGGCTTTCCCGTGCCCAGCATAACATGGAAAAGGGAAAACGACCTTCTCATGCCCTTCGGCGGCGTCATTCATCGGTAACAATGCTACTGCTTTACTTTTACAACGGCAAACGAAATTTATAAGGGTACTTTACGATTGCGGCCAATAAACTTTGGTAAATTACGAAATTTCACAGCGTTAAATTGACGTTGGGTTTGGTAATAACAAATTTAGCCGGATTTTTGTTTCGTGAACAAAACACGAAAATGAATAAAAAAACAAATGTCGATTATTAACAAGGGCAACTTTTACTCGCAGCGGTAACGTACTGAGAGTCGAGAGGTCGCAGCGCGACGACCGAGGCGTGTACATTTGCATGGCCGACAACGGCGTGGGTGTGCAAGCCCAAGCCAATGCCAAAGTCTACATCGAGTTCGCTCCCGGCACCACCGCCATACGGCCTCGCGTTGGTCAAGCTCAGGGTTACGAGGCCAGTCTCGAGTGCAAGATCGAGGCCTACCCACCGCCCCTCGTCACCTGGACCAAAAACGGCCAGACACTGCGCACGAACAACATAACGAGCGAGAGCCCGAGTCACGAGTACATCGACACGCTCACCATTCGCGAGGCTAATAAGGACAGTTACGTCGAGTACATCTGCAAAGCCGAGAACGCGTTTGGAAAGTCCGATGCCAAAGTTCAGCTGTTTGGTAAGGGATTTTTTTTTTTATACATAGTTATTAAAGCGTAGCGTTTAGAACTTAATAATACTAATTTTTGCTCGTTTTCTTTCCGTTCTCAGAAACCATCGTACCTGTATGCGTGAATTCCTGCTAAGGAAGCCCATTGCCCACGAGTGTAAATAACACGATCATTACGATACTTATAACGAGTAGAAAGACAACGCAAGCGCTACTCCTTTTTTTTCATTATTCTACAGTTCATCATAGTAACCAGAATCCAAAATCACTTCGCCAAAACTTAGCGCGCAAGAGCATCAACTTATCTGTTAATATAATAACAAAAAATAATAATAAATAATAAAAATAATATTAAATAGAGCTTAATGATTGTACATGAAAAATAAAACAAAAGAAAAGGAGAAGAAATACCAGACTCTAATTGCGAGAATTTCACTCGGCGCAAAGACAAAAACATCAAAAGAAACGAATCGGACGACTATATGTACGCGCGCTCTAAAGTGGCACGAATTGAGCCTCTCGCTCTTTCGCGCCCGTGCTATGTGCTCGGGAGGGGGAGGCTTCAATTGCGATAATGCGAGAGCGGCCGTATCTCACGCGGCTCAAGAGAGAAAGAGAAAGAGCAAATGATAAACAAAGGGGGGGAAGGAAAGAGTAGCTCTGCGGGAGAAAAGGAGCCGGCTTCATTCAAGGCCACCGCCTCTCGGCAGCTGCTGCGAATAACTTACAAGCCGCCGGCCGGCGCAAAAAATATGACTAAGCGCGAACGGGGCTCCCGTGACACTCGGCCAATTCTCTCTCTCTTTCTCCCTTGCTAACTTTCTCTCTCTCTCGTCTCATAAATTCAGCCGCGGTCCTTTTTACAATTTTCCCTCATCACTGGATCGTCATTGAATGCGATGCCGATGACAAGGGCCTCTGGAATGCGCGACGTGGGACACCCCCCAAAGACTCTCTTCGTCAATCGTTTTAATTAAATGCCTCTCCCCGGCTCTCTTTGTTACTTTATTTTTTTTTTCTTAGAGACTCGTACGATGCTTTCAAGTACCAATTATTGATTATTGAGTAATATTAAACTGTACATTTGTAAGCAATTACTATTTGAGCAATCAATTGTGACAGAGTAAGATTAATATTGAAATAAAGATAACTTTATAGATGTAACGTAATGTTTAAAGGGTTCGGAGTGGCTTAGTCGATAGAGAAGATCAGCTTGACTGTCGACTTGACTATACTGCTCACGCCCTCGTACTATGAAATAAGCTCGATGTAATGTGAAAAAAGACTTGAAATCAATATAAACGTTTGAATAAAATATGTAGTTCAGTGAACTGCATGCTTTATACAAACGATGAAAAAATTTCGTTTTTTTCTACATTAGTTGAAACACGAAGATTAAATGTGCACGTATTGTCTCAACGTTAAATCTTGAATTAATCTTAATCATAATGATAAAAATAATCAATTATATTAGAATAATAAATTTTTGTAAAAGAAAGTTTAGTTATAATAAACTGTCATAAAAATAATATTCCTGTATTTTGTTTGTTTACATTGATAAAATAACTAAACATTGACGACCTTGGGAGGAATCAAGAAGACGAAAATTACGTAGCGCGGTGAAACGTAGCTTGCGCATACGTAATCCACGATTAATATAAACCTGAAGCTTTCTTGCGCAATTTCCTCCCGACGTCCCGACAATGACCGCATGCAAAGGAAATAATGAACTTGAGAATTTATCATCTCTAGTTCTTATTCCAAGAATCCGCGCCACCACTGATGTATTATATTTTAATGGCTCGCAAGTGATAGCTATTGACTTGAGAAACTTTAAAGTAAGTAAAACTTGTGTTGCATAATAAGAATATTTACAAATCTTGGCTTAATAACTAAATTTGAATTGCATCAATATCACTATATACGTTGCCAGAGAACTAAGAATCTGTTGAATAAAAAACCATACTGTTAAAATTGCAAATAAAATTTTTATCAATAAAAATATAAATATTGATACGGAAAAACGTACTGATTGGATTAAACTGCTATCTAAGGGGAAAATTCCATATGCCGTAAAATTAACACGTACGTGGAGTAAATACAACGAAAAATCTTCAAGCTAAAAATTTGCAATAAACAGAAATTTCTCCGTAGAAAAATATTTTATAGGAAATCGTACCTCTTTCAAAATCTCCTTATTCCCTTTACTTGCGATAAGTTCGTGTATTATTGTGCCTGTTTTATCAATCTACAATGTAAAGTTATTTAGAAATTTGAAATCTTTACGACAACTAGTAACGCCCGAAAACGGTTTTTTTGACTTACTTCGCCTGAAGTTTTGGTGACGCAATTGGACAGAGCGAATAAAGAAGACATATAAAAGATGATTCGCAGAACGAAGCGAATGTAATCCATTAAACTCAATATGAATTTCTTTTCAACAATGAGGTTTATTAAAAAATATACGTATACTACCAAGCAGAGAAACATGTATGCCACGCAGATAAGTATTGTAATTTCGTAGAATTTTATAATTTTTTCGGAGACTTCGAGCAACAAGTAATGCAAATCGCGGATCGAAGATAACACGCGAAGTTTCCAGTTACTCGTTCCAGCATCAGCATTGTTCACGTATTCAATTACCAATGGGGTCTTCTTAGAAATACTCTCGAGTACTTCATTTACGTTCTTAAAATTGATAAATATAATATGGACTACAAGAGCGTACTGTATGAGAAGCCAACATACTATTAAAGTCCTCAATTCACCGCCAAAATTGGTAATATCGTGATCCGTGACACCAGTTATAAATAAAAGTAAGGATACAAATAGTTGAAAAATTATGAATGAAATACAGCCTGCGTTTGATTTTTTACTGCAGCACCAGTTATATCTGGCGAATAGTAATTTAATTTTATGCATCTGTTTTAAAATGGCTATGGCTTCTTTTTGTTTGATGCAAAAGAAAGACAAGATGAAAACCGATACGACAGTGCCAAACGACATTTGCAATAAACCAATTATATGAAATAACGTGAGTGAAGTTTTATACGAAATGTACAATTTATTCCAGAATTCAAGGCAATTAAGAAACGAAATTGATGCTATAAGTATCAAATTGTAAACTATAGCGACAACTGAACTAAAGAATTTTAATTCTTGGTAACGATTATTTCTGTTTTTAACTTTCTTAAAGTTAACAGAAAAGGTTGCAAGACCAAAACACTGAAATATGGGTAGTAATAATTTTAAATAATTTAAGTCACTCGATAAAACCAATTTCATTTTTCTTTTCTAACCGTGAGGTTATTCTAAAGTTTAGCGCGATACTTGTCTTTGATTTAATGTTGCAGTGTTCGATTGGTCTGTTCTAAAATAAAAGTTTTCTATCTCCATCTAAATAAAGTCAATAAAATAAATAGTGAAAAAAGTAAATGCGCAAGATTATCGGGATAATCAGAGATTAGAGTGTTGTGAATAATTTTTTGTTTTTATATTTCAAGAGATTTGACATCATGTATATTGTATTGTTAATAATTTCAAATAATGATTTATTTTTAAATGAAACAAATTGAAAATATAAAGTAGTAGATATAATAAGTAAAAACATAAGCATGAAAAATAGTACTTTGAATAATTAAAAATTATATGAAATACAAAATATTTTTTAAAAATAAACTTTTTAGAACTATTTAATTCTATTATTTATTAGTTTATCAAGAATATAGTCATTATCTTTAATCCATTATTCGTTTTAAAATATTAATGTTCGACCTGTCAGACGTTGTTCTTGAAGCTCTTCAATCATTACGATTACATCTATATAGTTTAATAATTCGTTAATGATACACGGCAACACGTGAAAGTGACAGCATGCATTTCTTGCTACAATAACCCATCAATTTAGTTAAAATAATAATTTTTATGTAGCCACGTGATTAATTGTTAGTTTTTTTTTAATTTTATTGAACCCTTTTATGATAAATTTCTTGAGCTTGACTAGAGTGCCCTATATTTTGTATCATTTAAAACAAATTATTAGTAGAATCATTTATTCATAAAATTCAAAATACGATTTACTTACGAAGTTAATGTCTACTTTAAGTATCAGAATCAGGAGAATCTAATTTGAATTGTACTAGTATTATTAAGTAAGTTGTTATTGATCCGTACATCTACGCAAAGATGTAAAAAAATATACTTCCAATGCTTGTCACGTAAAAATATAAACTTGTTATATAATCCAGTAAGAAATGTACTTACTGATTTAACTAAATCCCCATCTATTACGAAAAATCTCCAAGCGGTAAACTTAATACGTATGTGAAGTAAATGTAATGAAAAATTTCTTAACTAAAATAAAGATTTGCATTAAAATTTTAAATGATATAAACTTAATAAATAATTTTTAAAAATATACCTCCTTTATTATTTCCCTACATATAGTATTTTTTAGTAATCTATGAACAATAAATCCGGTTCTATCAATCTGTAATAAAAATATGTTAAGCTGAAAAATGTAAAAAATGAAGTTTATTCAATAGTTTGGTAATTTTAATATTTTAACGTACTTCGACCATAATTTTTGTGATGTATCTTGATAGGCCAATAAAAGAAGAAGTAAAAATCATTACCCATATAAAGAAATGTGTGTATTGAATATCAGAAAAAAAATATTTTTTTTCTGTTACATAACTTACTAAAAAGTATGAAAAGACAATTAAACAAGTAAACATATATGCAATACATCCAAAAACTACTATTTCGTAGAATTCTACTATCTCTTGACAAACTTGGACTACAGAATGATGCAACAATCGAATGGATGTCAATAGTTCTAGCTTTCTGGCGTTTATTAATACATTACTGCCAATACATCTATGGCTATTGCTGATTTGGGGTACTTTTAAGAAACTTAAAAGAATTTGATTAATCTTTTCCAACATGTTTAATAAAATTTTTACCAACAGAGCATATTGTATGAGTAACCATGTTATGGGAATATTTCTAAGTGCACTGCTTAATAGAAACAGATATTCTGTATAGCGCAATATTGTGCTAATAAAAGCCCACAAACTTAAAAATAAATTAAACACAACAAAAAATGTAAATCCAAGGAAAGAAGATTTAATATTACTCTGTAAACTAATTTGTTTAATATTCAAATTTAATTTATAGATTTTTGATGACAATTTCACCATTGTTTTTTGTTGCACACAGTAAAATATTAAAATTACTATTGATACTAGAGTGCCAAAACATATTTCAAACAGTCCAATAAAGTGGAAGATAGTTAAACGTTGTACAAAGAAGTTTGTACAAAACGTAATTATAGCTAAAATGTTTGCACTACTAACAATTAAAATGATTATTAAATTATATAACAAAAATATTTGCGAGCTTGAAAAATTTAATATCTTTTCACTACTATTTTTCTTTGTCGATTTGTTTACAGAGAATGAAAAAGTTGCTAATCCAATAATATTAAACAAAAAGAGCACAAGTCTTAAATTTATTATATGCATCTCTCAAGCGTCTCGTAAGCAAACTCAGTCCATTTAAATATATTGAACATCACCATTATTAAAGCATAATGTTGAACTAATTGAATCGAGCATGAAAAACATTACTCATCTACAGGTTAATCTAAGATATTTATTTCAAAAATAAATATTGATCTTCATGATTCTCTTCCGAACGTAGATATTTATATCAACATCAGAAATACATATTTAATTAATCACATAATAATTTATCAAGCTGTAGAATGTCCATCAGTTTGTAATTTATAATTTAAATTAAACTGCACAAGTATGACTAAATAAGTCGTTACGGAACTAAATATCTACGAAAATGTAATATTATCATAATCAGTAACAGAATTCAATGTCTTTGAGATAAAAAAATATTATACTTACTGACTGAACTAAACTACCATCCAAGGTAAAAAATTCCCAAGCAGTAAATTTAATATGAACGTGAAGAAGGTACATAGAAAAATCTTCAAGCTAAAATTTTAATGACTCTTAACATAAAAAGACATAAAATATTTTCTTGTACATATGTACTACGTTTGTACCTCTTTTGCAATTTGAGAATTCCTAGAATTTCTTTTTAATTGATGGATAATTGCTCCAGTTTTTTCAATCTATATTATCCATAGAAAAAGAAGTGAAAAGAAATTTGTCTTAAAAAATGTTCTATAAAAAAAGTATTAGAACCAAATAATTTGGAAAATGACTTACTTCATCTGTAATTTTAGTGACATACGTCGAAAGCATTAAAAATGAAGATGTAAAAAAAACAAGCCAAGATATAAAATGAATATAATCTAGAACGAAAAAAGTCATTCTTCTCTCTATGATGACACCGATTAAAAAATACGTAAATACTACCAAACAAACAAACATGTATGCTACACAGCCTAGAACCATCAATCCATAAAATTTAGCAACCTCCTGACAAATTTTAAACAGAGTGTAATGTATATTTCGTATCGAAGAAAGCAATTGTAATTTTTTCGAATTAAGTAAATTATTGCTGTTTTTTGAGTTAATATGATATACTTCCAACAATGGCGTTTCTATAGCATTTAAAAGTGCCGCATTTATCCTTTCAAACAATGTAAGTAAAATTTTTGCGGTTATTGCGTACTGCAAAAATAACCATGTAACTACAACATTTCTAAACACGCTGCCAAGCAGAAGTGCTAAATTTTTATAATGTACTATAGCTGTCACTAGCAAAGTTAGAGATGCTACCAGATGAAAAGTTACAAACAATGTCAATAAGATTATTGACTTTCTTTTGTAGTGGATGTGAAGTCGGCTGATAATCATTTCTATTCTGTAAATCTGCGCTATTAAATGCATTGCCGTATTTTGACAATTAATTATCAATATTAAAACTGCAACAAAAGCACCAAAGAGTATTTGGAACATGTCGATAATGTTGAAAATTGTCAAAGGTTTCTTGTATCTTGAATATAAAGTAATCATGGCACATATATTTACAATACTAGTCATTATAGCAAATAGAACATTATAGATCTTTGATATTGGCGAATTCACAAAATTTAATCTTTTGATTCCAAAATTTAGTTTTTGTATTTTTTCAGTACTAACCGAAAAAGTTGTTAGCCCGAATATTTTAAAAATTTTTAATAAAAATTTTAAACGTGTAATGTCTTTCATTTCTAATGATACTATCCTTAACCTTAACTAAAAGGTTCTTACATTGAAATGTTACACTTTGATGCAAAACCAGATGTCCCATTTATTGTGTACAAGGTCGATAAGACTGTTTTTATGCGGACAGTCAATTTATCTAACAGTCAGACATTACACTCGTTTTATCAAGAGATCGAAAAACGTAACAACCCTCGTAATAAATTATGCTTACAAACATAAAAGATGTAGTCTAGCCATATATCTTCCAAAGTAAATGTACAACAAACAGATCACAGGAGTACAATATAATTTAAATACAAATTTTTTTTATCAGAAACATGAAATTCAATGAAGGTATAAGAAAAATTGTGCTAGAATGTACTGAAGCAAACATAGATTATTAAAATTAGTTAACTTGTAAATGTATTACAAACTCTAAAATAAATTGCGTATTCAATAGTGACAAAAATTTTGTCAACATACACCTAACGTTAAAGTTCACTACAAATATATAAACAAACACTAAGATCGTTGTCGTTTTGATTGTAATCTAAATAGTATATATTAAGAGACATACGTATTAACTCATTATATATTAAAACACAGATTAAAAAGACACATTAATTATTTTATATGAAGAAAGTCATTTGTTTTAATGGTAATAAATTGTTCATCTTGTCAATGTGCAATTTTCATTATCTTTATGCGTACTACTTATAACAATAACTGACGTTTAAAGTATTGCATTGTAACAACACCAATCCTATCGCAATCACAAAAATATCGATAATAATAATAATAATATTAATAAAATAAAATTCAATCGTGTCACTAAATACATATATTTGAATAATGTCAACATACAATTTTTAATATTGTTTACTAAATACCTACGTAAGTATTATTATTAACAGTATATGTACTAAGCCTTGGTAGTTTGGAAGAGCCAAGTTGAAATTGTACTAAAATTACCAAATACGTTGTAATAGAACTAAATATCTGTATAAAAAATAATTAAATTTAAAAAACAAGGTAATTGATATGCCTTTACACGTATCCATATACTCACAGATTGTACTAGACTACCATCTAATGAAAAAAATCCCCATGCCGTAAATTTTAGGCGTATGTGAAGTAGATACATTGAAAAATTTTTAAGCTAGAATTTTTTTAATAGTTATTGAAATAATTTTACATGAATTCATTTCAACGTACCTCTTTTAAAATATCTTTGTTTAATGTATTTCTAATTAACTGATGTACAATAACTCCAGTTTTGTCTACCTGTAATACACCAATTCCAATCAATCAATTATTTCTCTCTTATGAAAATTTGAAAACCGCAAAGGATAAATTATAATCAGTTATGTAACAAACTGTCTCACAATAACGTACTTCGTTGACTGTCTTAGTGACGTATTTTGATAATGTCACAAAAGCAGACGTGAAGCAAATGAGCCACAGAAGAAAATGTGCATATTCAATAACAGAATAGTGTAACTTTTTTTCAATTACCGAGTCTATTAGAAAGTACGAGAAAACAACAAGACAAACGAATATGTAGGCTATGCAACCTAAAATAGCTAGTTCGTAAAATTTGACGATCTCTTGACAAATTTCCAGCACCAAATAATGCAAGTCTCTTAATGACAACACAAAATTAAGCTTCCCACTGCTCACTAAAACACCAGAGTTATTGCCTCTTTGAGACTGAAGTTTCAAAGGTGGCGGTTTTGTTAAAGTTTTCAATGCTTCGTTAATTCCTTCAAACATGTTCATGAGAAATCGAACCACTGATGTGTATTGCAGAATCAACCAAGTTATCACAAAATTTCTGCATGCACTACTGACCAAGTGTACGTGATAGTTGAAATATGCGAGGCCACTAACGAACAGTACTATTGTCATAAGTAAGTGAAAGATGATAAAAGAAGCAACGTAGAACGACGATTTCATCTTATAACCAATGTCCATTTGATTGGTGATTAACTTGATTTTGTATACCTTAGCGGTTAATCGTATCGATTCCTGCTGATTGAGGCAATAAAAGGATAGGATCGTTACTGCCACAAACGTGCCAAAAAATATTTCGAATACGTCAGTTATGTTGAATAGCGTTACAGTTTGGTGAAAATCTTCCATTATTGTCAATGTGATTGTGATATAATTCATAATAGCAATAATTACAATCAAGGTCAAATTGTAAAAGACTGCAATGTAGGAGGCAACGAAGTTCAAGCCTGTACTACTGCATTGCTTTTTCTCTCTCTCAATAGAAAAAGTCGCCAGGCCGAAAACTTTAAATATACATAGCAAAAAATTCAAATATGATATGTTGTCCAATCTAAGGATATTCATAATTTCGATGAAAAAAACAATTTGACTTTTTAGCACTGATAAATGAGGGATACCAATGAAAATATAAGAAAACTATACGAGTTCTATTTCCACTTGAATCAATAACGCTGAGCACTTGACTTTTTTTCAAGTTCACGCAGTTAATTACGGTGCATATCCGAGAATCTCGAGATCGCGAAAACTTTGATAAGAGCTTAAAGTATTTATAAAGCATTTTTTATTTTCTTACACGACTTAATAATAGTTTATTACAAGGTAAGGTATGTAATGTAATAATTTATTAAACCACGGACAGGGCATATTGTGTAAATAACGTATAAAACAAAATGATTTAAAAGTAACAGTTGAAATAAATGAAAAATTTAGTATTAAAATGGCAAAATATTTTTCTCTGATTTTCTGTTAAGAAATGACGTGTCATGCACTTAAGATAATACTACAATTTTAAAGAATATTAAAGAGACTAATTTAGTCCACTTAATTCGAATGTAGGAGGTCAATTGTTAAATAACTGCCTACTTTTAAGTATGCACTTTGGTTAATTTTAGATGTATACGATAGTTCAGTTTTATAAAAACCACGACGTAAATACTCAGCTTTAGAGTCTGAAATCATTTGATGTTGCAGTAACGTTTTACACAATGAAATTCGTTGAAGTGATTTTTGTTATAGCCGTTTTTGTCGCGTACAATTCTGTCGAAGGAGTAAGTTTAACGAAATTAATTTTATTGGAGTAAACTTTAAATATTTTTAAATTATTCAATTTTGAACGTTTATTTTTTAGAAAATGACTATGGAACAAATAAAAAATACTTTAAAACCATTCAAAAACTCGTGCATAAAAAAAACTTCGATAGATGCAGGTTAACAAGATCAATTTAAATTTACTAAATCGCCTATGATATGCTTAAGCAATTTAATGAAATATGCCCAATAAAATACAATTAACATTACTTTGAACATTTAAAAATGGAAAATATAAACAAAAGGAAAATTTAATTTCAGATATAGTTGAAAGAACAAAAAGCGGAGAGTTTCCATCTGACCCAACTTTAATGTGCTTTTATAAGTGTATCTTCCAAATGATGAAGTTGGTATGTTTTTTAATTGATATAAGATTTTTTCAACTCAAATAATTGTTTTTAATATTAATTTTTTTACAAATTTTTAGTTGAAAAATAACGAAATCGTACTAGATACTATGTTAGCGCAAATAGATATAATGATGCCGGAAGATGTTGTTGATAAAATAAAAACGATGAGCACGAATTGCCACCAAATAGGTATGTTTTTTGTTAAGTTATTAAAACATTTAAAAAGGTAATTTTTTTAACTATTATGCATTTGGTTTAACAGCAAAACAAAAACAGGAGACATGTGAAATGGTTTTTGAATTTGTCAAGTGTTTCTACGAAGCAGATAGTGCGGTAAATTTTAAAACATTTTGTAATAATGATTCAAAAATAATTGAAAGAAATATTCAAACTTTGAATTTTTATTTACAATTTACGTATTCTTACTAATATCACATTATCAAATTAATATAAATATTAATTTATAAATTTTTTGTTTCAGTTATTTTTTTTCCCATAAAAATTTTATTTCAAGTGACATTTGAAAATAGTAAAAGGACATTTCTAATTTTATATTTACAAAAACTCCATTGTTTATATACATTGGCAAAAATCATGCGGATATTTTCAGCAACATTGACTAGGCAATGGATAGAGTATTGGTTTCAAACTAGATTAAATAACGCAAACCAAACAAATGCTTGCTGTTAATAAATAAAAATGAAAAGTGGAGTCCTTGCAAAAATTGAGTTGGTTGCATTCATTGTTAGCGACCATATTTGCACGCTCTTCTATGCATATATATATACACATATTACGGAACAAACTTGTATTATGAATGTATGTAATCTTTTTTTATAATATTATTAAATATGAAGCAAATAAAAATTAATTTATAAATGTGTTGTCCCAATAATTATTCCACTTCTGTTCTTACGGTGTACAGTTCCTATATAATGACTAATTTGTAACGCGATAAAAGATATTGTTGATCCTAATTACGTACGGAAAAAGTGAAAAATTCAAGGGTAAACATCAAATCTACAAAACGACTTTTTATACAAAAATTTTTTGGGCATTTTGGTATAAAACAAAGTTAAACTGTTCGTTTTAAAAACATGTTCGGTGGAGTAATTAGACAAATCTTGTACTTAAAATCACACTCACATCCTGGAAGTGGAGTGATAATTAAAGTGCTTAGGTTTGTGCTGACTCGCTAAATGTTCTGGTATAAAAGCCACATTTGCATGTACGCTAAGACAAAGTTTGGCTGTTGCATGGCATATTGGAAGTGATTTGTTTATTAAATTTTAGTTAACACTAAAGTCATAATACAATGAGATTACACATTTTTATACCTTTTCTGGTTCTTGTTGCAATGCAATACACATGCGTCGAAAGTGTAAGAGTTTATTCATAGAAATTTTGGACTTTCATGGATAAAAGAAAAGTCAAGGTAAAAATGTAATTTGTTTTATCCATTGCAGGACAAAATGGATCTACAAGGTCTTTTTGCATTTATGAGACCAATAAAAAATAGTTGTTTACGAAAAACAGGCGTGAATCCTCGTAAGATATTTTGTAATTTGTGCAAATTAGTTGCTTAAAACGAAATATTTCTTAAAAATTAATATTATTATTCCCCACTTGCAGAAATTGTAGAAAATGTTCGTTTGAAAGGTGAATTTTCAAGGAATAGGAGTCTTATGTGCTTTTACAGATGCGTTTCGGTACTTTCAAAAATCGTAAGTCATCATTTAATATGCTCTTCAAGTTTGAAATTATTTATGTACATTGATGTATTACAACTATATTGATAAATAAATTTTAGATGAGCAAAGATTTTGTAATGACAGCCGATAGTGTGGCAACTCAAGTTTACTTATTAGTGCGAGAAGATGTAGCCAACAAAATAATGGCTGCTGTGAGAAAGTGCTTTGATAGAGGTATTAATATTTTGTTTATGTTTACAAAATTTCATTTTTTTTACCTATTTGAGGTACAAAAAACTTTTACAAAACTGTTTTTGTTCTTCCTCAAATAAAAAACTATGACACTAATTTATAATGAACCATTAATACATAAATAAACTAATGTTGCAGTTCCTTTCATACAAGATTCTTGTGAATATGCGTTTGAACTGACGCGTTGCACTTACGAAGTGGATAAAGAGGTAAAGTACACAAGTATTTTTAATTTTTAAATACTCCGCTAGTTTGTTAAAATAATAATTTTCCATATAAAAATTTTCAGACGTACATTATACCATGATTCAAAAGTATAGTACAAAAAGATTTCTTTTTAATATTCTGAATTTTTTTTTACACTTCGTGAATAATGCTCGGTTTTGGTGCAATATCAAACTTTACAAACGTTGTGTCGAAAAATTCAATGCACTCACGAAAAAGAGATTCTAAGCATCAGCTTGTTAAAAACCATAAAATTTTTTTAAAATCCATGTTTTCTAAGATTCAGATACTTACTTATTGTAAAACTGATTATTTTTAAAGAGTATTTAATGTTAACTGTTAAACTTTAAGATAAAAATACAGAATAGTATGTAAAAGTAAAATTGACTAACAGTTCTGTTTATTTAAATATTATTATAACTTACCTTGAAAATTTAAGATGTGTTTACTACAAGTCCATAAATACGTCCTTTTTGACACCTTAGCTATTATTTTCGTGCTCGTTGGATTCCACGTAGTAGTACTGCAATCAACAAACATTAATTTATTAATGTGTGATTTACAATAAATAATTACTTACACCGGTTAAAACTACTACCTGTTTGATTTTAACAAATTAAAAATTTAAACTAAAATCAACAGGCTTAAAACTTTAAACTCACATAATGTAATTTAAATAACAATTTGCCAAAATTGTCTGCTCATCAGAGTATTCAATTAATAACGACAATTACAGAATACAAACGCGAAAAAACAAATTAAGACTTGAATTGAAAATAATAAAAAATTTACTATAACGTTAAAATTTATGGAACTTTATACAATAAATGAAACTTTACGCCCAGAAATCGAGGTTTAATGTGAAGTTGACTTTACAAGGTCAAAAAAAATTATCATTTGGTACAAGATTATTGGATTAGGCCGAAAACAACGCAAATTCTAAAAAAATTGTCGGATTCTGAGAAATGAATCTAAAATCTTTTTCATGCTTTGCTAGCACGTGGTACAAGAGTTCCATTTGGCAATTATTGGTCTCAAAATCACACCTTTATTATGGATGCGGTTTATAAATTAAAGTGCTTGTGCTTGTGGTTACACGCAAATGATTCTGGTATATATAGCGCACGACAGTATAAATTTCGAAACAAAATTAGACACATACAGCAGAGATTGGTAGTGTTATCGTGTTGCTAAACTAAGGAATATCGTAAAGGCAATGAAAATCGGGGTTTTTATACTTGTTTGTGCCCTTATTGCTGAACAGAGCAGAATCGTCAAATGTGGTGTGAGTGAATATTATAAGTTTAAGTATAATTAAATATGAAATATACATTAATTTTAAAACCTCTTTTATTTCGTTTTAATTAATGACAGGAGAAAATGAATTATGAGAGTGTTTTGAAATTTATGAAGCCAGTAAAAAATTCTTGTATAAGAAAAACAAACGTCAAGCCTGGTAAGA
Organism: Anagyrus pseudococci; assembly: GCA_030522585.1. Lineage (NCBI taxonomy): Eukaryota > Metazoa > Arthropoda > Insecta > Hymenoptera > Encyrtidae > Anagyrus > Anagyrus pseudococci. The sequence continues at coordinate 47,509 of JAPYYQ010000510.1, forward strand.
TATTCTAGAATTTCAAAAATTTGATAAATTAAGTAATAAAAATGTCTTTTGTTCTGCATGCAGAACTTGTAGAAAATGTGCGTCTTAAAGGTGAATTTCCAGACGACCGAAATCTTAAATGTTTTTTTCGATGCGTTTCTGTCATGTCGAAACTTGTAAGTCGTGAAGTATTTTTATATATAATCTAAAAAGACTTTTGAAAATTCAAATTTTTAATAAACAGTTTTCTAAGTAAATATAAACGAAATGTGTTTTGTATCTTAAACATTTTTTAAATAATAATAAGATCAGTTGTTTGATAAAATTTAAACTAATCTTGGAAGTTAATACATTAAGATACTTAGAAAATTTTTTCAACTGCATTATGTAATAATTGAACTGATGTTTATATTGGCATGGTCATACCAAAATTTGTTATTTTTCATTTATTTGTTACAAAGTAAACTGTTTTATAATAATTGTGTATCAATACATTATTGTATCTTTTAATACTATTCATAAACTTATTTTAGATGAATAAAAATTATGAAATTACGTTAGATAATGTACAAACACAAATAAGTATGATAGTACAAGAAGATTTGGCAAAAAAAATCATTGATATTGCAAAAGTATGTTTTAATAAAGGTATAAATCATTTACTTAAACTGAATATGAATATAAGAGGATTTATTCTCTGCATTAAATGAAGTTGTCTAAGTAAGACTAATAATGTTACAGTTCCTCTTTTAAAAGATTCATGCGAGTATGCTTTTGAACTAACACGGTGCAGTTATGAAGTGGATCGAGAAGTAAGTAACAATATTTTAATAAATGATAATTAATTGTACACAAAAATAATAATTTTATATGTATAATGCTCATTTCCAGACATACTTTATATAATGATCAAAAAATATACATGAAAGTTATTAAATAATTTATGAATTGGATTACAAGTTTTGGATAGACTTAAAAAATTTTTAAAATAATAAGTAATGTAGTTCATTACACATAATTTCATGATTTGAACAATACTTTAGTTACAATTTTCAGAAATAAAGGATCTAAATGTCTTTTCAATGTCAAATGGATAAATTCAAAAAGGATAACTAAAGTCGTTTGTGTTTACTAAGTTTATTGGCTACCATAAAAGTAAAGCTTACCTTAATAAATTAAGTAGTAGTTATCTTTAATCCTCATAATAAAATTGAACATCTTGCTTATTCTTTTTGAGTATTACAAGACTATATCCTACAATTAACAAAAAAAATTAAAAATTAATAAACCTTATGATTTTTATAACTTTTAATTTCTAATCTTTACAAAGTAAATGCAACCTACCTTCAAATAATATTGTTTTATAAGGTAATTTTGTAATCAAGACTTCCAGCTTCTTTGTAGCTTCAAATTGAAATTAGCGGTACAAAATGCTGCAATTATAAAAAAACTTTAGAATAAGAATTTTTTTTTAAATATATTATATATTATAAATATGCTTACTAGTTGAATATTCGAAAAGTTTTACGTGCGCGTTGGGTCGAATTTCGGAATTTATTATGATACGCGTAAGACGAGGCCAACATCGAAGAGTAAACAAAATTTCGTTTCTCAGAAAGAAATTTAGTATCGAAATAGATAACATTCCGATCTATTAAATGCTTGATAATATTCCACAAATAGTTATTATACCGTTAAAACTAAATGATTTTGAAATATTAATCAAAATTTACTTAAACTATTGAAAAGACCAGTACAACATTGTAAACGTAACGATTCAAAAATGTCCACGAGGCCGAGCACGTGCAGGCACAAATCACGACTTTTATCTAAAATCATTTCTATTACCAATGACAAAAACTCTATTGTCGAGAACAAAGAATTAATTCTGATAGCGCTTACCTATTTGTGCACATCAACTCACCTCTGCAGTAGATCTACGTAGGCAGCTGGAGAGCTCCGGATTTACAGCCAGCGATTCTCCCATCTTGACAAAGGGAAACCGGGAGTCAGCCCGGCGCAGGAGTAGGTTTGAGCATGCGGCAACCGGTGTCAAGAGAATGAGAATAAAGAGCGAGAATGGAGAAGTACGTGCCTTCACATGTAGCCGGTACTGCGCTGTTTGAATAAAATCTGGAGCTGGGGGGGGGGGCAAGGAGGAGACGTCGTAGTTGACGATCGCAGCGCCCTGCGAGAAAATAGCCTGAGAATCCATCGACTGCTGGTAAGTACTGGGTTACTGTAAATTTTTCAAAATTAAATTATGATTATTATTATAGTATGATATTTACGAAATTCAATAGTCAATAACAGATAATTTTTTTTTCGTTTCTTTGCTTTTTATCAGGATTATTATTTTGAATGGGTGTTCGAAAAATGTTCGTTACTTCAATATCGTAGTTTTCAAAGTTTACTAAGAAAAAAAGGAGTATCGACAATTGCATTTGCCACTTTTTTTTATTAACTTAAATTTATCACCGATATCAAATAAAAAGTATTATCTTACATTTGTACAATCGTTATTTTCTACCGAGAAGAAAACAAGTTTACAAACAGCAAGTAAACAAACTTCACTGCTGGATCTTTTTTAAACAGGCCCAATTTTGGGGATGAGTATAAATGTCCGGGCCTACAAGATTATTGGATAGCCGATACGGCAAGTGCCAGCCGTCGTTGTTTTGCTGGGGGCCAATGTCAAATTGTATGGGTGGCTTTAAAGTGATGTTTGACGTCTTAGGATTCAGGTTGTACAAATACTGGCGTGACAGCTGCCACCGTTTGAACAGACTCTGCAGGCTCGGATCGAGTCTTGATTTTTGTGAACGCATAAGGTCGCGCGATACAAAGTACGTCTGTGGCCCACTCACGAGCGTTACGTGCAGCAAAAACGGGTCGTCTTCTGATCTGTAAGTTTACGTTGAGAAATTAAATTAGAGCCTAGCTTTTTTTTTAAATGTCACAGTGTATAAATAGGTAAAACAATTTTTGATAAAAGGAAAATGAAATTATGTACAATACTTACATGTTTTTTACCAAATGAACGTCTGCTTTTGTTTTTATTACTCTCATAGTTTCTTTATTCCACCAATTCATATGTGCACGACCAATAACAAGAACTTTTTTGCCATCTTTACCAAAATAGTTTACTACATTCAAGATCTAAAAATTTAATGTAGTAATTAAATAATTGCTGAGGATATTATAATTTTGTACTTCTTACATTTTGAAGAGATCCATAGTGTCCATCTTTTGTCTTAGTTGCATAAGCAACATTTAAGCCATCAATAACAACATCATACGGCCTCATTGTTTTAACAAATAACATGTAGCTTTTTAATTCTTGTGGAGAGGTTGAGCAAAATAAATTTTTTCCTATTAAAACATTGTTTAACACTTGAGTTGATAATGTTTTGAATTCATCATTAGAAAGAGTTGTTGGAGATAAAGTAGTGTTACAAACGTTACACTTTCCTCTGCAAATTTGAAAATTTCATTAGATAACTGTGTATTATCTTAATAACATTTAAAATCGTTCATAGAATAAAATAAAACACTAGTAAGATAGAAAATATTTTTAAATGTTCTTACTTTTTTGATATAATTGTATATTGTGCTCTGTAACCAAAACATTCATAAAAATTACAATATGCCTTTACAACATTTTCTAGCGGCTGTATATCTTTTTCTTTCCAAAATTCAAACATTTTATCTATTTCACTTTGCCACTTTAGTTTATCAACATATTTTTGGCAATAATCCAAATATGACAACATTGATTTATTATGGATAGGAATTAAAGGCACTGATTTATCCATTAGATCCCACGCTATATCCGGCCTGTTATTTTTAAAAGCTGCACAAATAACTGGAGTTATTGCTGATACAGTTATTGGAGTGAAAGTTTTCATCATATCTAGCAATTCAATTGTCTCTTTCCACCTTTTTGTCAATGCTAATGCTGCAATGCAGTCAGTACACATATCTCCATTCAACACAGAAAATTTTTTCCTAAGATTGTCATAAATTGTATATATATGATCTTCCTCTTCGTCAGACAACTCTGTACCTCTTATGTAGTAAGATTTAAAGTACTTTCCAATTATGTTTAAATTAAGATTACAATTGTTCCTCTGAAGATATCTCACATAATTCAAAGCTTCATTTGGTTTCTGGTAATAAAAGCACAAATCTATAATCTGCGAGTCTATGACAGCCTCCTTCATTTGACATTTTTCCACCGCTTCTTGTCGGGCTTCGGCCCATTGCTTATCGTCAATTGACTCTTTTGTATGTTGTAGATATTTTCTTATGCTCAAATCATTGTCATTATCGAATAAACTTCGTCGATCTCTCATTTTAGACCTTTGTGCATATGTATTTGGACGGTGGGACTGAACAAGATTGCTCGTCGTTGCCTTGCACATCAGACGTTTCGCACAGAGCATAGCGCAAAACGATGTCCGTACGAGTAGTTTCATCCTGATGCTGAAGCAAAAAAAAAATGACAGTTTTATTGTTTATCGTAAAAACAATCGCTGAGAAACCGAATGCACGCAGCCGGTAATTATACTTACGATTTGTTTACAGTATTGCTGAGAGATAATAATTTGTTAGCTTAGCTTCCGTTGTGCACATTTGGTTACGACAATTAATGCATTTACGAGAGTAAATTAATAATGCACATCGTCGTGTATCGTACAAACATTGTTGTTTTTACGGTGATCCGTGATGAACCTAACCTCAATCTCCCACGCGGCATGGGCAGCGAAAGCAGACACCACGAGACCACGCGTGTTTTTAAACTTTGGCGGCTACGTAATAGAACGTTCCCCCTGTTGTTTGTCTGTTGCTCGTCTGTAACAAATTCAAGTCATCAAAATGCATAATTATTATTTAAACAAAGTTTCCTTTGTTTTATCAAATTTCAATGTTCTATCAAATTTTATTGTCGTAAAAATTTGTCATACCGAATTGATAAATTCACTGACCTCAGTTACCTATATACATTCTATACTTTGGATTACGCTCTTTTGTAATAGTGTGGTAAAAAAAGAAAAATTACAGCCTAGACTCGCAGCCACGTAAGTACTGCATATTCGCCCGATACTTATTATTCAATGTGACATAATAGTCGTCCGAGAAAAACTCATTCTGATCATTACAAACATTTTGAAAAGAAAATCATTTATTTACATTTACATAATATAGGGTAAGTTTTCGGTGCAAACGCACAATTTGTATAATACTTTGTATTTGAAGGGTATTTGGTCTTTTCCCGAGCAATGCTAAATACTCCTATAAGCGACTCCGTTGGCTAAAAAAATAATCGATCGCAGTGTCAATAGCGTCGGTCGAGCCTTTTTACAAAATCTTTCGGGTCACTTGTAATTTGACATTCGTAAAGGAGGAGAACGAATTTGAATTTCTTTTTTTCTAAACCAAAAATTAAACATTCGACTCTAAAACCCACGCGCATAATGTGCCATTACGCGTACATTCGGCTTGACAATTAAAATGACTGCATTAGCCATGACTCGCTAAATGTTCTGGTATAAAAGCCAAGAGCTGCGTAATTCGGGGAAAATATTTTTTTGATAGATGCATTAAAGAACGGCCCGTGTTTTAATGCCTGTTGAAGGACCTGGGAGTATAACAAAACTAAAGCGATGAGATTACAAATTTGCATAATCGTCCTTGTCCTTATTGTCATGCGGTGTAGTTATGTCAAATGTGCCGTGAGTGTTTTATTTATTTAAAGCCTAAGGTGTCGTTTAATCATTGAAATAAATAAAAAATGTGCATTATTTGGTTCTGTTGATTGGCAGGAAAAAATGGACATAGAAGGACTGCGAAAGTTTCTGAAGCCGACGAAGAACACTTGCTTGCGAAAAACGAGCGTTAAGCCTGGTAAAATAATATTGATTTTGTCCCCCACAATTTTTATTTAATAAACCATGTTTGTTGCTTTACGTTTATTCCGTCCACAGAGCTGGTGGAAAATGTTCGCCTCAAAGGGGAATTTGCAAAAGATCGAAATCTCATGTGCTTTTTCAGATGTATCCAGATATTGATAAAAATTGTAAGTTTTCACTATAAAAAGTGTGAAATTATGATGTTTTTTTTTATTTGAATTTCACACATTTTTAGAATTGATTTTGCAAGTAACTTAAAAAAAAACAAACAAAAAATTAAAATAATACTCTTGAGGAAATTTATTTTAGATGAACAAGCAATACGTGATTACATTAGATGCCGTGCAACTCCAGACTAGCTTGCTACTGAAAGACGATTTAAGCAAAAGAATGGTAGCGACAGTCGATTTGTGCATGCAAAAAAGTACGGACGTATTAACAATATTCAAACTGTTGGTTTTTTTTTTATTTATTTGTTGTTAGTTTCTAACTATATCAATATTGCAGTTCCATTCAACGAAGACTCTTGTTTGTACGCCTTCGAAATGGCTGAATGCTTCTATATTACGGACAGAGAGGTAAAGATTTAATTTTAATAACTTTAACAAATTTACAAACTATTTGTTAGCAATACTTGAGTGTGTTAATATTTCTTTTTTTCTGACTAAATTTTCAGATCTACTTCATACCTTAATAAGGAAACAAGCGCATGCCTGGAAAACTGAAGAAAATGAAAGGCTTACATCAATTGTTGGCATTAATTTTAAGTTATTACTGTAATGTACAAATGCAATCGAGCAATATTAATTTTTCTATTTTATTCCAATTAAATACACATACATAAGACTTTGTGACAAATAAAAACATGTTATTTTTAAAATTTTCAAGCTATACAAAAGATGTTTTTTTCCACGTTAACTCCTTGGTTGTAAAATTGCTGCGACTGCGCAGCAAGTAATCGCTAAACTTTGCGTTTAACATCAAACATTACATTCGAAGTAAGTGTTAAAGCGCGTTTCAGTACGTGCTTTCTTCGTAAAGTTAAAGAAGTTTGAAATCTTTTTGGCTCGTCTTTCTAGATGTGTGGGAACTTCGTTCAGCAAAATTTTACGCGTCGTACGTAAAAGCAACGTACTTACGCATCGTTTTTATTTGTTGTATGCGAAATAAGCATATACATATTATAAAAATGAATTTTTACCGTGTAAATGCAATTTACAATAAATTTCGAGTATTTCATTATAGTAAAATTGTTATTAGAAGGCAACGTATCTCTGGAACTATTCTAATACTAACCACCAATCGCGAAAATAGTAGTTATCAATGTCGTGCCCTTATGTCAATACTAGACTCAGCAAAAATGATATTTAATTTCCAAGTCGTATCGAAAGCATATTAACATTCGATTAATTTTTTTACTCGCCTTTGAAAGCTAAGCCCAAACTCCATTATAAAATCGCAACTGCGTATACCTCCTCACTCCTACTGCACCTCAAAATTCATCCGAGTTTTCCGCAACCTCACGCGCACCTCTCCCGCAAACAGCCAAACGATGTTACGATATGTATAACATTTCTAAAAAAAAAAAACTATTAAAAAAAGCCCTGCAATTAATCCGACGATCTTCCACAAACGAAACGCCCCCCTCTCTTGAAGAACAACACGCGCGTACAAAGTGTATGGGCGATAAGCGGAGCTGTCTCTCTCTCTCTCTCTCTCTCTCTCTCGCACACGCTCGATTCGTCAGCGCCGATAACCGATAAACGAGAGAGAGAGAGAGAGAGAGAGAGAGAGAGAGAGAGAGAGAGAGAGAGAAAGAGAGAGAGATCACATTTGAGAAAAAGGAAGCCGAGCTGGCGCAGCAGCAGTAGCAGGCTGAGAGAGCTAATCGCCAGTCGACGCCACGGCTTTCTCCGTGCGCGTCCGTGTATACGTGTGTACCCCCTCGTCGGAGCATGGGGCCTGCTTAGGCTCAGGCCAGGCCCGTTGGCTTACCCACAGCTTCGCGGGTGGGTCTTGAAGCCGAGTCGACACAGTCCCGACAGCTGCTAGACCTGTCGCATCGAGAGCCAACGTATACTCTGTAGAGAGAGAGAGAGAGAGAGAGAGGGAAAGACAAGCTTGTGCGCGGAAGTTGGGAAGCGGTGAAAAAGCTCCGGGAGAGAGAGTGACAGTGCTCAAGATCACGCTCGTTCGGTAATGTGTGTGCGCGCGATTCTTACGTATATATAATTCATAAGTGTTATGTGATCTGTGCGCGCGAGACGTGTACGACGCTATTGCCCGCTTCTTCTTTTTTTTTTTTTTTTTTTTGCTTCTTTTCGAATTGGCGTGCGATTATTCGTGCATGCGCGCCTGAGTGTCTGTGCCTCTGTGCGCCTGTAGAAGGGAGCTCGGCGATTGCTCGCGAATCGTTATCGCCGAGCAAACGTACGCGGCTCAGATAGCGACTTGTCTTAATTCGTTTTTTTCTTCTTTTCTTTTTTTTTTTTTGCGAAAGGCTGCTTTTGTATGCGTATTAGGTTTCTCCGTTCTGTAGACTAAATGACTAAGGTTACTCGTATTGAATAAACGCGCGTTTGCCTGATACCGCGGACATCGTCACAACTATAAGGCGTTATTTTCTTTTCTTTTTTTTTATTTTTGTCAACGCACACACGAGTGACGAGCATTAGTGACTGGTGCAATCATTATCGGGGGATAAAGAAAGCAAAAATTAATTTCATAAGATCTCGCAATTGTCGAACTTTTCAGTTGAGACTTGAAACTTGTCGATACGGCAATGTGTAATACAAAGTATATACATTTCCTCGTTTTTCTCCGATGATAATTATACTAGTGACAAGACGATCTCTCGACTGTTTTCCGTTTCTTATTTTTATTCGCTCGCTGGTATAAAAAAGAAAAATTGAGTTATCGATGACTTAGCAACTCTCGGTTCTTTGTGCATCTTCGACACTTTATTTTGTGAAACGATCGCGTTTTACTTGTTGCTTATTTGTCTACTATCTTATGGATCGAAGATAATATGCAATTTTTCTTCGAAATTTTACGGTATACGTGTTGGTATGATCATCAATTTGAAAGCATACCGCGTCAATTCAAAGAAAATAATTCCAAATTTCCAAAAACAACAGCTAAAATCTAACTCGGTCTTATAACAATAATTTGATAATCGATTAACGTATTTACTAAATTGTCTTATCTTCGACGAAATTTTCAATTGATATTTTCACGGTCTAATCGCTGTGATTCGTTACATAAAACCATAAAGAAAATTTTACGTGGGAAAAAATCAAATGCAATTAGCAATTATAACGATTTCGTAAGAAATTAGTCTTCACGCTTGCCTATCGCTAGTCTCGCCAGCGTAAACAAGTTATTTGGCTTTCCATTCGGTTTTCTTTCGGCTGATAAGACAGACGCGACACTGTATTATACAGCGAGTCTATTGTGGCAAAACGAAACTTGAAGCGATTGAGTAAATAATATCTTTCATAACCAGAAAACTTTTTAAGAAATTACCGGGGGTCAGTTCGAAATATAATTCAGCGATAAGATAATAACGTTATAAATAAGAATTAATATGCTTTTAATGTGTGTCAAATCTTTCTGCCACTTTTGTCCTTACCTTTTATTAATGACAAAAATGTCAATTACGAGTCGTTCCCGTTGAATTAGCAATGTACCTTTGACAAATCATAAATTCTAGTTTTTCTTTTCCCTTTCAAATAACCGTTCTGTAGGCTGATTATAAGTCGTTTATTTAAATATTCGATCATTATTACCGAGATAAACATCAACGACTGTCTACAATAATAAGAATTTACGTACGCACTCTAGAATTTATTATCGAAAATCAAAAACTCGACGCGCCGAGATTTAAGATCGAGCTAAACAAATAAAACGTTGCTCGTATCTTCTAAAACATACATTCATTGAACGCCCGTTCTGTTACAGCTGGGCCAGTCGGCATGGAGAACTACACGTCGGACTCGAGCGACTCGGACTCGGCGGCGAAAACGGTGGACCTGTCCTACCTGATGCTCGACGGCCAGGTGCTGCACGAGCACTTTATCTGCGTGTCGGCGCCGGAGCAGGTGGAGACGCTGCTGCTGCACCAAAATCGGCTTAGCTGGCTGCCGGAGAGCGTGCTGCGCTTCTCCAACCTAGCGACCCTCGACCTCTCGAATTGCGGCCTGCACCGGCTGCCGGATTTCGTCACTGAGCTCAGCCATCTCGTCAGTCTCTCGGCTAAGAATAATAGCCTGACCAACGATGCTCTGCCCAAGAGCCTCGAGGGCCTGCCCGCCCTGCGGGAGTTTAATCTCAGCGGTAATCGGCTCACCGAGTTCCCCGAGCAGGTGCTCGATTTGCCGGCGCTCAGGTACCTCTACCTCGGCGGCAATCTCATCAGCGAGATCACCAAAGACGTTTGGAAGATTCAGCGGTAAGCGGAGAATTTTCTTTATTCTCGCTTTTTTTTCTTTGTCTTCTTACTTCGCCGCTTTTATCGTATAAACTGCCCGTGCCAAGTGTCGGTGTTCGGTCTTGACTCTTTATTGCGCTTTTTTTTTTGTTTTTGGCGACGTTTTTTTTTTCGCCAATTAACGCTGCTTTGATTATAAGCGCTATTAATAAACACTCATTGCCAGTCTTGAAACTGTAAGTTCAAGTAATGACTTTGATAAAAATTTGTACGATTGTTTTTCGATCGATATTATCTCAGACAGTAAGTTTCGTTTCTTTTTCTGAGACTACATATTATTATTAAATTTATCATAACATAATTTTAATTTTAGTATTATAAAAATATTATTCGAAAGATAAGTAAAAAGCATTACCATGTAGTTACGTCAGAAATCGAAACACAATTGATATTAGTTAAAAATTAACGTTACAAAATTGTATTATAACTTTGCTTGCGTTTCTCGCTTACAGTCAATAACTTGTATCCGTTTCAGAACGATTAATTATTCATTCATAATTTTTCCTAAACTGCTAAATTTTAATAAATTTTACAACGAACTTACACTTATTTGGTCGTACTTACGTACTTTAGTTACTGCGTAAGTATACACAAGTGTATTTTTCTTCATCGCTACGCAACTGATGGGAATTACTCGATACTTTCAACTTCCTGTTTCAGAAAAGTAATTTTTCTTCTTACAAGAATAGTAGTTTTTCTATTCATATTATAATAATATGTAGGGAGTTATTAATTTTAGATTTTATTATGGCCCAACTTGCGTCAGGCACGAAAAAAATTAGTCGTTAGACTCATCAAGTGTTCCCCTCCACGGAAATCTTTAGTAAAAGGCGAAAGATTTATGCGTGTACTGAAGGGAAACCAGAGTGGCGAGCTGAGCACTCTGCCGCTCCTATATCCCCTCGACCTCAATATTTCACTTGCGGTTAAGCGAAAATCCGCGCAGCCACCTAGTGGCCAACTCGGCAACTAAGCTCTTCCTCTCCTTCTTCCCCCTCCCCACTTCTCTTCCGAGAGCCTCGTGCTCCGCGCGAACGGCGGCAAAATTGAAATCCCAGAATATTATATCGCTTGTGTGGATGGATATTAGCTTGAATTTTTATGTGGCGTCTAGTTTACAGGTATTGTCGCTGGGCGGTAACAGGCTGACAGACGTGCCGTCGACCCTCGGTCAGCTGACGGCCTTGCAGGCCCTGATACTCTGCGACAATATGCTCGAGAGCCTGCCCAGCTCCATAGCCAATCTGAAGAACTTGAAGTCGCTGCAGCTGCACAAAAACTGCCTGAAAACCCTGCCTACCGAAATCATCACTCTTAGGTGCCTCACAGAGGTAACGCTTTTATTTCTTTCTTCGTAACAATGGAAAATCATGCATTTATTTCGTACGATTTATTGGGATGAAACAATGGAAACGATCGAACAATTACAATGTTACAGCTGTCGTTAAGAGACAATCCGCTGGTCGTGAGATTCGTCACGGACATGACGCACAATCCACCCTCGCTCCTGGAATTAGCAGCACGCGTGATCAAGACCAACGAGATCCCCTACAGAGACGAGGATTTACCCCGTAATCTGATGGACTATCTCAACAGCGCTCGACGTTGCGTAAACAGCCGTTGCAAAGGTGCCCTCGATATTACAATCACGCTCGTTCATCTCTCAACTTCGCCTTTTTCTCGTTCCGTTTTATTTATTCTTACAACGTCTCCAAATGATTATCAACATCACGATACCAACGCGTGTCGCGCGTATATACTTCGATACTGCTCATTACAAAAACAACGCTTCCTTTAAACTCGCTCATTATCTTATCGTTCGAGCTTATAAGCGTATAGATCCGAAGTATACGAGCGAAGTGTAGCTTGGTAACAATGGCAAAATTTACCCGGCGATTAATCGAGCGATTAATCGAATGAAGTCCGATGTGTCTGTGTTGCAGGTGTGTTCTTCGACAACCGAGTGGAGCACGTCAAGTTCGTTGACTTTTGCGGCAAGTACAGGCTGCCGCTGCTGCAGTACCTGTGCAGCAGCAAGTGCATAAGTCCACGCGAGGCCGACGAGGAGGTCGTCAGTGGGGCTATGATACGCAAGGTCCTGCTCGGCTGATGAGGGCCCTACAGAGCCCTTACCCATCTTGCTGAGGACTTTTTTCAAATCCCCCCCCCCCTATACTGGCCGCCTACCCTACCGCGCAGAGACTGATTTTGCGACGCTTGTGATCTCATGGCCTGTTTTTCCCGACCTAATTGTTGATACTCTTTTTTTTTTGTCTGCTCTTCGTGCGTTTATTACGATCGAGTGCGAATAAAGAGGCGCCGCGTGTTTGGACTGTACATTGACAAACGTCGGCCTGACCTTTTTGTTTTGCCCCTACACTCTTCTGTTTGGTAATATACAGCGACTCGGAATGAGCCAATATGCCTTCCGCGAAGGAAATGATTGAAGTTTCAATTGCGCTCGTATTGGGATCCCAACACTGCTATATATATGTCTGCGATATATATGTCTGGGCGGGGAAGTTTAACATTAGACTTATGGGAGAAGTCGTAATTTTAATT
>JAPYYQ010000511.1:0-60374 GCA_030522585.1 Anagyrus pseudococci
TAATTTGTTTATAAAATTGTTTATAATTTTTTACCGGACAATTTTACGAACTTCCACCCTCGAAATTTGAATTCAGGAGGTGAAAATACATAAAAAAAAATTTGGTGGAGCAGTGGACCTCGATGGCCTACGAAAACCCCCGTGGCGCCCGGACTAGAGAGGAGCCCGTAGCGATTTGATCTGAGATCGGTGTCCCGTTCTCCACTCGAAAAATCTAATTCTCACGCCCACGCTTCGAGGCAAGCGAGGCTTCTCTCGTGCCTCGGATCTCCCCGACCGTAAGCATCCACGGCAGCGAAGGAACTCGAAGACAAAAGGTGCGCGCAAAAGGGGGGGGGCTACACAGCGGCTGGTGACAGATGCCGATCTCACCGTGCGATCGCCCCCCCAATCCTCTTTCTTTTTTTTTACAATCAGCTGTAACGATCGCGACAAGCCTCGTGAGATGAAGCGAGGAAGTAATAGTCCCGCGTTTTTGCGACGCGAGAGAGGTGTGGAGAAGCTCGCTTGGAATATGATGACTATACGGTGGAACTCGCGTGCGCACAGCTGGCTAGCGCTCGCGTGCTCTTTTCCAAAGCCGCTAAAGTTCCTTATACCGATTGCCCGCTTTCCTACCTGTACATTCAGGCCGATCTGTATCGGACGTAACACTTTCACTGAAGGTTTTTCCAGCGGCTTACCGGACTACTTTTCTTCAATTTCGTTTGCCGCCGAAGTTTTCTTAATATTCAAATAATAGAATTTAGCGAAAATCGAAATCAAGGCTAATGTAGATTTATCACGTCGCGTTACTCGATTATTAATGATTCAACGAAATTCCAGAAGACTTTGTTCAAAGTTACACCTAACAAACAAACATTGAAATCAAAGAATGTTGATTAGCGCGAGAAAGAGAGAACAAGCGCTCGAGCGACAAAGTCTTACCCTTTGCTCGTTGTGCGTCTCATCCAACTTCTTAATCCTCGATTAGTCTTTAGCGCATCTTTTTTTTTCTATCTCGTTCTAAGGTCCCCTATACGTATATGCAGAAGATCGCACGCATAGTGCGAAGAAAGGCCGCTAAGTTAGCGGGATGTTGCTGTAAATCACTCGTTTTCGCCCCCTTTTTTTAACCGAGCCTTGTCTGCAAAGTTGCTTGTTGCGCCATTAGCGAATCCTTTTTCCCCACACAAATCATCGACTACGCTGATGCTTCTTCTTTCAGCCTAGGGTGCCCTCCGGCCAGGAATTTTAGCCGGTGGCGTATGCTCGTGATTTTTCAGCAGCGTGACGCGATCGTTTATTTTGCCGATTTCTTCGTTTTTTCTTCACCGCGATACAATGGTATACGTTGTAGATAAACTTACCATTAAATTCGACCCCCTTTCCACGAACCAAGCCGAGATTGATTAGAACGAAACCTCTGGCAAGTAATAAGGAAAAAGATCGCATCAAAAAAAATAATAACAAAATCGAAATAACGCTGCAACACGTGAAGCAGCCGAGTAAATGCCAATGCCTGCGCACAGGTGCAGCGGTCGGGGCATACAGCTTACGCACACGCTCGCATGTAAAATCGGCCCTGACGCAGACCTACTCCAGATCGTCAGGCTAATTGGGCCCAGCTTGCGGCCGGGCAGCAGGGACGTCACTATACACGCTGCTCGTGCCACTGTGAAATAGCCCCTACGGCTGCGGGAGGCACACTATACACGCATACACGTATAGGCTCAGCTAAATTCGAAACGACCGCTCCGTCTCGAGGAGTCTCGTGGGCACGTGGAATGCGGCGGTGGCGGCCATGGGTTCGGGCGCAGTGGAAAATTGCGACCGCAAAGCTCCTCGAGTTACATGTATGTATGTACGTCGGTCAGTCCAATATGAGCCACGCGCCAGAGAGAAGGTGGGTGGGCGAGAGGAGGAGAAGAGAGGTCAGCCACAGAATCAGCGATAACCGATGGAGAGCGCGCGCGCATTGCCGTGGGTGGCCCTGCAACGCGTAGGCCGAACGCTGGACGCGTGTACAGAGAGAAAGAGAGAGGGGGAGAGAAGTGGCCGGAAGACGTAGCGCTATCGCGACCCACGCGGCTCTCGTGAATTAGACGCTGGCTTTCGGTGTCGCGTGGCCGCGGAGAGCGAGAGAAAGGGGAGGAAGCGCTGTGGGCATTAGCGCGCGCTCGGCCAACTGCCCTATACGCGTGCATTCAGATTTATTATGCGCGCGAGCGCGGCAGCTGATAAGTCGCCCGACGACGATTGCTCGAGAGATACGGTGCGACCGCTCCCGCCCGTTTCCTGCACCCCTCTCGCTCACTCTCTCTTGACTTATGAAATGCCCCTAACTGGACGAAGAGAGCACGAGATGGAGTGGCCTAGCTGCTGTATCTCTTGGCGCAATATGACGGATAAACAGCAGCGACACCACCTCGGCGATATACGCTGGATTTTCAGATTATTCAATCAGCCGCGCGCGAGCGTAAACGCTCTGTCCCGGCGCGCTTAATGTTTTATTATACGTATATGTACGCGAGCTTTTTCAAAGGGTTGCCAAGCGTGTAAACTCGATGCGACGAGGAATGCTCGCTGCGCCAATGATTAATGCACGCGCTCAATATTGAGATAAATAAGAATGAAATGAAGAAAAAAAAAGTAACGAACGGAGGGATTAAAAAGTTTACGGGTGAGGGGGGGGGGAGGGGGAGAGACACGTAAGTGACGTTGATAAATGAAGAAGAGAAGAGATTGCATTGGTAATAAATATATAGGTGGCAATCAAAGCGTGAACGCCAGTGAAGTAAGAGTTATTTGTACGAATGCGCGCCAAATGAAAGAATTCTCCCCTGAGATTATAATAATTTATGCGAATCTCGTGTGCGTGTGTTTTTTGTTGTTGTTGAATCTTTTTTTTTTTTTTAATCGAGCAAAATGTTGAATGAAAAAAATTTTACGCCAATAAAAAGAAGAAGAGAGATAGAGAGAGAAAACGTCGACAAGCGGTGGGTTTTGTGTCGATTGAAACATTAGCCGTTGCTTTGGGTATACTTAGCAAATCGAGGCAGCGGTAAGCTGTCAATAAAGAGATTAGACGGGGAAAAGGAGGTCGACCGAGATTTACTCGACGGCAGGAGCGCAGCATCAATGGGCTCAGTTCTACGAGTTGCACGCTCTTTGCGTCAATCGGTAATTGGGCAGAAAATTGTGTCTTACTTAAACTAAATGCCACTGTGCATAAAGCATAGGCGAATAAAAGATGCGTTGAAAAAATTGACGAAAACGGTCATACTTAAAAGCCTTGCAATATTTCAACGACGCGTTATACGCAATTAATCGCTCTCTCTCTCTTTCCTCTCGACTTACAAAATTACCTTGCACCAAAATATTTTGCACGCATAACGAGGTCACAATATACACACACATCGCGCATATTTGTCGTGTCGCAGGTCTCCAACTCGATAATCATCAAAATCATCGGGAATTAACGTCAACGCTGGCTTTTATCTTCACGACCGATTAATCGGCAGAGAGAGAGAGAGGCCGGGAGAAAATCGAGCCGCGCGATAAACGCGAGTCGAAAGAATCGCTTCCTTTGGCCGCCTCGCCGAGAGACGCGCACGCAATCCGACGTACGGCAAATAAAAACTTTGCCCGCGTAACCAGAGTGTGCGGTCGCGACGCATATTTTCGCCCTCCGTCCTCGCACAGCCCATATCCCATGTCGTCGAGTAAAAAACCAAGAGGAGGGACTCGCGCAAATCCCTACCGCTTGGAATAATCCGAGCGGAAAAAAAGAGAGGCTCGCTTTTTTCCCGGCGCGTTTGTAAAAGTGAGAGAGGGAGAGTAGGGGGTAAAAGCTCTTTCCGCAAGAGCGGCCGAAAATTTCCGCGAGCGCTTTTATCGCGCACCGATCGCTATCGCCGATAAGCCTCTCTCTCTCTCGTGTCGGGGCCTCTGGCAAAAATCTCTCGGCTTATCCGGCGCTTAGCCGCGCGACTATCGTTGATTTGGACACGTGCCTCTAGACGCCGTTGTCAGTCTGACTTTCGGCTCGCGACGCTAGTGCTCTGTGCTTTGCTCTCGGTGCGATAGAGCCGGAGCAAGCAGCGACACGCGTTAAGTGCCTATTGATGTACTATGCTAATTTCAACCCTGTATAATTATGTCCGTTGAGCAATCGCGAGGAAAATTACACGAGAGGGAGAGAGGGAGAACTTGCTGATTTATAATTTTCGTCGATGGTATTAGAGTCGCCATTACGTCCAGCTCTTAACGTGATAACGTCAATCTTAAATTTCGCTCATTCTCTTTCTCCCTTTCTCTTTATTTTTTCTGCTCACCTCAAGTTAAACGAATTTAAATACTGATTTTTCTGAACCTTACTCTATGTACCTATGATATGTAACAAAACTAAAAAAAAAATTAAACCTCAATCAACCTTTGTACATTCTTCTCGTCATCCATCCAATTGTATTAATCATCCAAATGACGATATAGTGATTTTGAAATAAAGAAACGAATAGCCACTTTTACAAATAAAAATCTTAAGCAAAAAGTAACTGCGTTCAAGTCACTCATTCATCTCTGTCTTCCTTATAATAAAAAGCACAAACGATCCTTACAGGTATTCTTCCATTCGGCTCGGCCGTTCCCCGTTGCAGATACAGAAAAATATGCTAAACACGAATGCAATGAAACGACGTTGCTTCGGCCGATGGCAAAAAACAAAATGTGCTCGCGCATTATCAAGACTACAAGCCTGTCTCTGTGTATATCTAGCTTCGGAACTAACGGTCGAAAAATGTCAGCGAGTTTTTCCGCGGCATCCGCGTGCACAAAGAGCTGTATATTCGCGAAAAACCGTAAGTTCGATTAAAGTAAAAAAAAAAGAAAATCAATACGATTCTTCATTTTTAACATTTATTCCACTGCAACAACATGAGATGTCTCGAAGTCGCTTGGATAGATATAAAAAGCGACGGTGTTATAGATTTTTCATTAGCCTTGCGCGATCAAACGAATCGTGAATCTATCACGCTTTCAACGCGTCTACACACGGTTTACAGATTTAGCATATAATTTGCGAGAGAGAAAGAGAGATCGCGTGATTTGTAAAATATATATCACGGAGCTGTTGCAGCCGAGTTATAAATATTCATATATTGTCTGCGTTGTAAATTCTGAGCAATTAGCTTTACATAATATTAAATGCAGCGCTAATGGAAAAATTATTTTGTCACACGGCCGCGGTGCCAAGGATAATTACACTGTAATGCCATAATGCGTATACGGTATACATATAACGAAAGCTGCGGGCGGGGGATTAAAAGCCCTGCATTTAACGCGTTCCAGAATGTAATTTATCAATTTGCCAATAGTCCTTTCACAATTATCGTTATACTCGTATCCGTCTAATTAGATCACACGCACTTTCGTGTGCCCCGAGACCGGTGTGAGAAGTGACGCCTTTTCGACGTGTTTTTATATGGAAACGATAATAACGGCAGTAGCGTATAAGCAGTTTATAAATTATTTAAGATAATAATAGGAGCTGCGCCGTAAAGCACAAAAATTATAGTGTTTCGCCCCGGGAGCGACGTAGCAAATTGCCTCAAATTCTAGCGGCGAACGTCATTACCACCTGCGAGAATGTGTATTGAAAACAAGATTTATTTCGCTATACACCTTTTTTATGAATAAAAAAGAAACCTTATCTTCGTTACAGTAACCCAAAGTTTTTATCCAAATATTTACCAAAAATATACCGTTATCGCTGTTGCGGTATAAACTCATCATCAACATGTCGCAGTTTTTCCTAAACCAACAAATTCAACTCGTTAACAGTCCATGCCATTTCTCTTTCTAACGATAAAAAGGCAATCTTACTTTACACCGAGAGAGAGAGAGAGAGACAGCGTTCTCCAGGACGCTGCTTCATTCCCAAGATTTCACGAGGCAACGTCAAGCTGTACAACGCGAGATTTTGTTTTTCCGGATCCTCGCGTTTATAGCTTCATCATCATCTTTAACGTTCCTGCGTTTACAGCCTTCGTTTGGCCCTTTGTTTTCCCATTTTCCTCGTGGGGGGAGTAGAGGGAAACGCTTGGCTCGTAAAGACGAACGCGTGCCTCTCTTAACGAGTCCTCGTACTTGGAGTTCCCTGCGTACCTTCACCCTTACCCCTCCTCCCCCTCCCTCCTTACTGTTAGCAAGTCACATCGGACACGCGCGCCAACGTTTTATTGGATCGATATATACGTGGCACGCGCTAAAAAGAAGTTTAACGCGCACAGACGGATATTACGTTCCGCTCTCCTTGTGTGTATATGCGTCCGTGTCTCTGTCGGCTTTACGTTTTTGCGCTTGTCGACGGACTGGTTGCCGATCTCACGGCTTTCCGAGTATGATTCAGCGACGGCGGCTGTTATGTAAAGTCGTATGTCTCCCGGCGACTTTTTGTTCCTATTTACGACGCCCCTGCGCGTTTATATACGTCCTTTTACACTTCGCTTTTCAGTCGCGCTATTCACTTTAAACGAGTATACGCTTTGGAGAAAAAAAGGGAAGAAAAAAAATCAAAAACGTTAAACCGATTACTTTAATCTCGTCCAATTCCATTGAAAGCCAAAGTTTATACTTTAAATCCGTATTATCTTATTAAAATAATTACTGCGTCTTTATCAAACTGAATATTGATATTTTTATATATTTATTCCAATTTTTTTGTTTACCAATATATAAAAATTCTCGATGCGATCGATCGCACGACCTTACAGCGCATCGCGGTACAGACGAGCAAAACAATAGCATAGTCATTAGCATACGGCCGCTCTCGCGCGCAAAAACAAACGCAAAACCGCAAAAACTATAAATTTCTGAAAAAAATGTTATAATCGCCCATTAATCAAGTCGCCCGTATGACACGGCTGTTTCAGCTCACCGGTCACGATGAAGCGTCGCGACTAGCAAGCCAAGCCTCCCCCCCTGACGTCGGGAGGAGGAGGAGGAGGGTCCGCCGGAGGAAGTGTGCCTTCCGGCGAAGCGAGGATGCGCCGCTTTTGGATGACGGGCCCGCCGGCGCCTCTGCTGCTCCTATTGATCCTGCTGGGCTCGGAGCCCGGGAGCACCAGGCGCTCCGATCCCGCGGATTTGCCGATCGACGACGCCTTCGCCAGTGTCCATCAGCGCCGGCAGGTCAATCCTCATCATGCCAGGCAGGCGCCGGCCGCCGGTGCGGGCCCTGCCGCCCCGAGTCAGTCCGGCTCGCCCTATCTGCCCTATCTCGCTAGGGAACGCAAGCCCAATATTGTGCTCATCCTCACGGACGATCAGGACGTTGAACTTGGTGAGTTAAATTGTCGCGCTTCCGTCGGCGATTATTTAAATGTATATGAGCAGGTGTACGCTTTTAGATCGGGAAATTTCATCGGGAAATTTCGGGCTTAATTGCAGTTAACGAATTGCTCCTTGGTCATTATTTTATGATTGCGATATAAATTGCAACTAATTTTGTTGGGAGAGTTATAAATGTACGGTTCTGATTAGATAAAGCTCGCTTCGTGTTGTCGAGTTTAATTTATGTTCTATTTGCGTTGAGCTTATAAAATCTAATTTAACAATTGTTGCGCGAGCTAAGCTCTATAAACGTTCCGATAAAAATAAAGATGTCGTATTGATAAATTGAGATTTTATGTATCTGGTACTAAAATTTCTTTCGAAATCCGAATGTGTACATGACCGTAGTGATAAAGAAAACGAACTGCAACTAGATTTCTGTATACACACAAAAGAATCGCCGAAAATTTCCGGTAAAATTTCGAAAACCCTGCCAAGGCTAATCAACAAGTCCAACGAATCCAGCTGGCCAACATATAAAGGGCTTCGCTCTTCCGAAAGTCGAGAACCTACACCGCGCGTCGGCTAGCCTGTTAAGCCAAAAAAAAAAGAAAGAAAAAAGAAAAGGAAAAATATCGGGTGAAGGGAGTGGCGGTGTACGAAGGATGAGAGGAGATGGGTAGGGGTCGGGTTCGGCGAACTAGGCGGCTTATTGGCGAGTCGGTCCGCGCGGGCCTGTATACACACACAGAGCGCTATGGCCAGCGCATGCGAATCCAGAGAGAGAGAGAGAGAGACGGATGCAGCTATAAGCCGCGCACGCTCCCACATGTACATGTATGAACGTATGGCAGGTATATGCATATGGTTGATACGGTGCTTCGCAGGCTCGCTGAACTTCATGCCGCACACCCTGCGCCGCATCAGGGACGAGGGCGCGGAGCTGCGTCACGCTTACGTGACGACGCCGATGTGCTGCCCGAGCCGGAGCTCCCTCCTCACCGGCCGCTACGTTCACAATCACGAGGTATTCACCAACAACGACAACTGCAGCAGCCCCCAGTGGCAGCGCGAGCACGAGCCCCATAGCTTCGCCACCTACCTCAGCAATGCGGGATATCGCACTGGTTAGTATACAAACGAACGATTCTATTCTTTCTTTTTGATGCTGCAGACGTATATAGAGTGTTGTGTATTTTGGGCAGAATCGGGCTGGATTTTGTTTTCTTTTCAAAAAAGAAGTAGAAAATCACTACTATACGAATTACATTATTTTTTTAACAATTGAGATGAAAAGTAGTACAAGCTTGTATATAGAACCGGAGATTCATCTTAAACTATTAAAATCAATTTCCACCGCGTATACGTTTATAACATACGCAGCGATTGTCTTTAAAATCATATCCGCAAATCTACCAGTCAGCCGCGGCAACTGCCTGCCAAGTTTAGCCGCCCCAACCACAATAGCCCCCACCAAATTCAAACGCGCTGCTAAACTATAACGAGATCGAATTATGCATCGCAGGCCCGCTATTTGCACGCTGCGTATACGTATATATATTATACATAAACGTTTTCATCCCGCGCAAGCTCCTTTTTGGAAAGCTACGCCCGATGAATTGCATTTCCCCCAGTAGGCAGCAGCTGTACAAGCGCGTTTGAATGTTTATTTAAACACGCACCCCAGTCGAGATAGCGACTGCAATTCGATAGACATTGTCGCAAAGTTTTAGAGCAAAGCAAGCCAAAGTGTACGCAGCAGAGAGTTGGCTAAAGGTCTCTATTTATCGGACACGACGACAAAACTAAATGCGCAAACGAAAATGCGAATAATCAATGGGGGACGCGCGGACCATTAGCGCTGTGTTGGGGGGGACCAACCCCCGAAAACTTGTTCCGGCCCGATACAAAAGTTAGCTCGGGGCAAGGTCATTAGAATTCGCGGGCGTAAAGTAGAGGCGAACTTTTGGATAAATGAACCCGTTGATTCGCTTCTTTCCGGAGCTCTTTCTCTCTGTCTCCGTCGTTACTCTGTACTCTTTGGATTGACTCCAAAATCAACGAGCGCTGATTTTGCTTCCTCGGGACACGAGAGAGCGCGTGATCCTATTATAGGACTGCCCGAGATTTTCGAGACTATAAAGTTTTAGCCGAGCGGGCTGAGGGATTTGTCCAATACTTGGGCGAGCTTTTCCTCGGAAAAGCTCGAATCGTATATTTCCAAGTGCTGAGCAGTGGCAATTTTAAATTACTGTCTTTTCTCAGTTGCTCGTGATATTGATTTGACATTGATAATTGATAATTTGATGACTAAAAATAAAAAATTGAAAATTGCTAAGATTTATACGAGCATAATTGATTTGAAATTTATTTTAAGTCATTTTCGATACCGCGTTAAAAATGTAGAGTTTCGGCGAGACTCGGGCAATGACTCATCCGACTGATCGATAAATTCGGTCACTGCGTTTTCAAAGGCAATCTCACGGTTGAGCGAAATTGACATTAGCCAAAACGTATTTTGTTTTAATTTTGGATATATTCACCAATAATATGAAAATGCGAAAGAAAAAGAAATAATAATCAAATAATATTTAGTATCATAATTAATATTAGTTTAACAATTGTAACACTGTTTACGTGACAATGAAACAGAACAATTAAAAATTGTGACGACTATTGAGAAAATAAAAATAAACGTTATATCAGGCATTTGTATCAAAAAAGAAATTATTATTTATTGATACCGCGAGTTAACAATGCAAAATTTAAAATAATTTTCCAACGGTTATTCAGACTTCCTGAACAACTGAGTCAATAACGGTTCGTTGGTTCAGAAAGCGTGTGTCCGCATTTTAATCGCAAAACTTTTAGTATATATATCGCCGGAAGATTGAAAATCAGTGTGTACATCCGATCTCGATCTGATATCAAACAACTCATTCAACAATGATTGGCAAGGTTGCTTTCCTCGTCCTTTTGGGCTCAGCTCTCGTTCTGGTAAGTAAATTGTTCTACAAAGTAAAGTTTCGAGAAAAAAAAAGTTTAAGTAACTTTGTTTAAATGAAAATTTCTATTATAGGCCAACCCGTCATCCTCAGTCGCAGAACGCAGCAACAAGGAACTTTTGGTAAGTTTACTTATACAAATTTGAAGAACGATTTTTTTTGTTCATGTTCAAGAATTGCATTTCACATTTCAAAATATAGTCAAACACTACACAGAATTTCAACTTTGCTATTTCCACTGCATAAAATAAAAAACGGTGTGTTTTAAAACAAAAATTTTTAAATAACAGGAGCGTGGCATCGCCGAGACATGGAACAAGCTCGTTGACAAATTCAACGAACTTATCGAGAAAGTAAAGGCCACATGGGAAAATATCAAGACCAAGGGCAAAGAAATCATCGACGTCCACCTTACCTCGATCAAAGAGAAGGGACTGAAACTGCTCGCCGACGCCAAGGAAGTCTACAGACAGATCGTGATCGAAGGCAAAAAAGCCGCACCCAAGCTTCAGGAGATCTGCGACGCTCTTGAAAATCTTGGCAGTGACGTCAAGGAATCCAGCGTCGAAGCCTACGAAAACCTTAAGGGACTCATCAAGGAGATCGTCGATGCCGTCAAGGAGAAGCTCGCTTCCGTCAAGAAATTGGAATAATTTCCTAATTCAACAGAGCGCGCACTATTTTCAATGCGTTCGCATTAATCTTAATCAAAATAAAAGACACATTTTGAAAATTAACATTTTCTGCCTACTTCAATTCTGTATCCAACCAACAATCTCAAATACGCATCATAAGAAAGCACAAACAAAATAATTAAGAACGTCCGAGGAGTCTGTTATAGCCCCTATATGTTAGCCGAGGCGATCGTTTGTAAGGAATGTCATTGTTTTCCAAGGTAACCACTAGTCTCCAGGGAATTTCTCTCTATTTTTCACGGCCGTCGTCGCACAAGTATACGTTATTGTGGAAACTTATGAAGACGCTTGGTTATTTGCAGAAACAACATTCCTCTTTCATTGGTTTAGCCGAGCCTCCTCGTATATACGTCGATTTTAACTGAACTAATACTGTTGGCCGATTGTGCGCGCATCGGACAAAAGATTCTTGGCGTTAATTCACATTATTTTTCCGATATTTCTGCGATATGTTTTTATATAACACATCGAAAGACGCGGAAAGGCGACGATTATTTAAAAAAGTTTTAGCGACGGACGGAGTATTCTATAAAATAACGGTATAATAATAAGTTATTGATTATTGAAAATCGAAACGCTATAGTTGATATTTTACAAAGAATAGTTCAATTTGTCCTTACCGGAAACGCTTCTTCATCGAAAAAGAAAAATTAAACAATACTTTTCCATTCACTGTCAAATATAAATCAGTTTACCAATGAAAAATCATAAATCCAACTTTATTTTCTCCATCTGTTCGCCTCGAATAGATAAATTAATAATCTATATTTAAAAATGATGCATCGCCATTATTCCCAAGCCCCCGAACACTTCGCTCCGCCGAGTAACGCAAACATCGTAGAAATAGCCTTAAAAATAACGTTTTCCATCGCGAACGTAAAAGCGCTGCATTCTTCCGAGCTATATTCTTCGTCGGAAAGTAAACCAGAGAGTTCGATAAAATGTTGCCGGAGCGCGAAAGAGGCGCAGCCGTGTGCAAACAGAGCCGAAACTTTATCGAGCCTCATATACGCACGTGGCCGATCAGCCGTATCCGCTCCCCCCCTCCCCCACTCCCTATAAGCATCGCAGGATCTGTAAATCAGGTTAACGCGCGTACCCGCGAAAATAGCTCGTTGGTAGGCTCGCGAATATCACAGAAAACGCCGAGTCGCGCGCTATAGGGGGGCTCTGTTATCTATTTAGCAGGACTTTCCAGTCAACTAGCCCGCTCGAGAGAGAGAGCCTCTCTCTCTGTTTTTGCTCTTGCGCTAATCGGCTCGTACAACGGTTGTACGTTATATGCTTATTTATTAAGCTAATGAACGAAAGTTCGAGGGAGTTTCGTGATTTATAACAACATTGTTTTGTGCGATTCAAGAGCGAGAGGGAGAGAGACTCTCTCGGAGTAGTCGCTATTTCAATGCTTATGTACAGATACGGCTCGAGAGAACAATTACAGCTAATGACGCTTTATAGAAAATTTCGGAATTTTCAATTACGACATTTCGTAACCGAGAGAAACCCACTTTTGCAGAATGTCCCACTTTCCGAGCATATAGGCACGAGGAGTATTTATTTTATCGGGATTTTTGATCGTAGAAAAATTCGACACACAGCGCGTTCGTTAATATTTCTTTTTTTTTTCAATGTTTTTCCTTTTCCTATCGTAATTCAATATAATAAGCGCGTGATTAATGCGCGAAATAAAGTTGTAAATAATTATATAAGCACATAATCGTAAAGCATAAATTGGCTAGTCTGTACAGAGCTCGCGCGCAACTTGCGTTACAATACACATAAGTTATACTTATCGACTGTAACATTCAAAAATTCCTGGATCGTTTTTTTTTTGCAAAAAAATTCCGATGTATATGCATATACGAACACTGGTCGATTAGGCTGATAAAAGAAGCAATACAGCGTTGTAGGCTTGCGGTACGAATCTAATATTCAAATTTATTCGCTTCTCCGTGTGTGATTTCGCTGGATAAAAAAAAAGTAGCTCAACAAATGCCTTTGTACGAATCTAATGCATTCTCGCGGATAAGTAAAGCCATATTTCTCAGGGGCGAGTATACCCATTTGAGTTATTAGAAATGTGCCTTTACATATCTCATAATATGTAAGCGCTCTCAGAACGCACGTAGGCGTCATAGTTATTGGGATCGCAAATGCCTCGAGATATGGCCTATTCTTTTAATCTCCAAATGGGATATACGCAAATATTGAATAATCAATGATCGATGGATAAAAAGAAATTTTTTTTGTTTTCTTTTATTTACATCCGATATTTATTGCAACACAGACTGTATATATTCGCTTGATTAACTTCGATAGCGGCAAAAATTCTATATACATCAGTCTTTGTACAAGACTTATCGTATAAAATTTCATCATTGTTTAACTTCTGTGAGACGGGCCAAGCTGCTTAACAAATTGCTCGGAAAATGTTTAATGCAAAGATTTTGTCATCCGTAGAGGAAAACTTGTCTTCCGTTTTATTATAAATGATTTCTTTCATTTTTAACAAAAAGGCGAGTTGTATATAAAATTGTTTTAAAAGTTTCGTTAGATCCACCTAATAATGCCGATAGAAAAATAGTACTAATGTCTGTTACCTATGAACGTTTTGACACTGAATGACTCATGACTTTTAGCCGATGTACTTGACCTCACAGTTATGCTTGAACCCATGATCCATGGGCTGCAAAGCCATTAACGCTACAACGTTAACACGACAAGTGATGCATTACCGCAAGGTTTTTCGCGTTTTATAAACGACTTTTTTAAAAAACTTCGACACGAATCAAAGTGTTTTAACTATCACGTTCAATCGACACGCCGGTTATATTTTCCGTAACTAGTGCGCCGTACACTCAAATGAGCTTGTAAATCAATGCCTTTATTTTTTATTTCGGTCTTTCGGATATTTATGACGTGCATTAAACGGCGAGGTACAAGCAACTGTATACCAGCCTAGCCATTACACGGCAGGGCTAGTTATGTACATACATCGCTCTCGAAATGGAGCGCCGTGTCTTAGACAGTAGCATTGCGTGTCTGTGCCTACTGCTCCAACTAGCGAACTATCAAAACGCCTAGATCTTGCGGCCGAACGAAACCGAATCTTTACGATAATACACTCCACTCGGACGATATAATGCTCTAATGCTCGGTAACGTGGTGTGCAAAACCAAAATAAAAAATAAACGAAGAAAGAAACGGGCCAGCCGCGCTAAGGTTGATTCACTGTTATGTTCCTGCGCGCCTGCGAAATCGCCAATAATTTCCCCCAAAATCGACAAAGCCCGGGCCAAATCTGATTTTAACACCGCAGCCCCCCTAACCCAATTCCGCGTATAACTTCGCGATAACGAGTTCCACAACAGCCCAGAGAGGGAGATTGGGTGCTTCGATAAGCCCAAAACCGAGCTTTCCTGCTCATTCTTCTGTATTAAACAAAACGAAATGCAAAACTTTTCCCTCGGATTTCGAAATAATCGAGCGTCGAATTATTGAAATAGAGTAAATCGAATAAGATTTTGTGTGAAAAGAAAAAAAAAAGAGAAAAGGCACGCGCGCGCGAAAGCGAAACGCAAGCTCAGGGGCTGGAGGAAAGGGAAATAATAGCCGGAGGGCGGAAGAGTGAAAAGGGTCATATAGAAGCAAGAATAAGCGCGCGCATGCGAGAGGAAAGGAGCGCGTCGTCGTCGTCGCGGCGAGTATGTACGTACGGGCAACAAGCCCGCGCGCGGGGGATATACGGCTGGTCGGTCGTCGGCACCGCCCCGGGGCCTAAAATAGAGCCCCACCATCGCACACGGGGGCCACGGCTCGCCTCGTAAATATCAATTTCGCTCTTATCGCGCGCCTTGCTCTCTCTCTCCGGCTGCTGGGCCGCCGCCTCGGCTAATAGTGAAATATGCCCCCGCGTGCGCCCGGCTAAATTCCACCTGCCTCCCCCTCCCCCCGCCCCGCTCAAACGGCGTAACGCCGGCCCAGCCGGCAGAGTGAATCATTGCATTAGCTGGCCAATAATTTCGTCGCTAGACCGCGGCCCCTGCTAATTGATTAGCCGCTTGATGCTCCTTTGTTTTTTCTTTAAGGGGTATACCGGTGTATTCGACCGACTTGACGACGTTTATATTCTGATTTACTTGCGAGCTTGTTGATATTTAGCGCGGTTTGGCTTTCATAGTTACGATCGCTCGTTTCGTTTACAAGGCTTGTCCGCTGCAGTAATTTTGCGTTGGTTTGCATATTTAATTACTGTCATTTATACGAAAAATATAAGATATACTCAAAAATTCACGATAATATCGAGCAAATCTAAACACACTCATGAAATCCTCTTCATCGTCGAACGTAAACACTCGATATTAACGAAAAGTTTGATCTCTTTGTTAAAAAAAAAAAAAAAAAAACAAAAATCCAGCCCTATACATAAGCCCACTTATCTTGAAAAAAACAAGCATCATATCCATCTGAAGTGTCATGCCCAAAATATCTCTCAACAAAAGCAAAACACAAAAGACCGAAAAAAAGAACTAATAGTCTTCGTGTAATTCGAGAACAGGTTACTTCGGCAAGTACCTAAACAAGTACAACGGCTCTTACATACCGCCGGGCTGGCGCGAGTGGGGCGGCCTCATCATGAACTCCCGCTACTACAACTACAGCGTCAACATGAACGGGAAGAAGATAAAGCACGGCTTCGAGTACAACAAGGATTACTATCCGGATCTGATAGCCAACGACAGCGTAGCCTTTCTCAGGCAGAGCAAGCACAATTTCGCCCGCAAGCCCCTGATGCTCGTCGCGAGCTTTCCCGCGCCCCACGGACCCGAGGACTCCGCACCCCAGTTCTCCGATCTCTTCTTCAACATCACCACTCATCAGTAAGTCTCCTTCAATAAACAACATCTCTCCTCTCTATTTTACGCTGTTCGTTTATTATTATTATTATTTTTTTTCATTAACGTTTGTTGCCTCATTCTTTATTTCTCTCTCGCGGTACGCGCCCAGCTGCGTCACCTCGCTGATTAATTACACGCGCTGATAATGCGCTCTCCGTTAATTGGACTGCTTCGTGTCTTGGAGTACTTGTCGCTTAATGTTTCATGCACACGTATACGGCATATAACTTGTTTTTATTTTCATCCCGAGGAAAGTCGTGTAGCTAATGCTTCAACAAATTTCTTATTTATTTATTCGATTATAGTTCTAAATACCTTTCTTGTGCAATCAATAACAGCGTAATCTTTATTTTATATTTGTTTAAAAAATCATAGGCAAAAAGTTTGTCTTTGTATTTTACAACGTCTGTCACTTTTACGATACTATAATACTAGGACTTAGGTAAGGGGGTTTACGATGTACATTAAAGCTCGCATTCAAGCTTTCACGCTCCCGCTAGCCCTACAGCATCAAATTTAACATCGCAGGATAATCAAGTTTTTTCGCTCAACGTTCTATTCTTCAAAGATATCAACCCATCAGGCGTTCGAATTTATCGAGTTTGACTCGGGAATTGAATTTCGCATGATAATTCACGAAATCAGAAAAGGTTCAGCGCGTGCCAGACCCAGCGTAGTAACGATAAATCCTTACATCCGACGAAAAGAGACGCCGATGATTCATGCAGCTGCATCCGCGGCGCCATAACTCATTAGCCGTGTATATACCTGCGCGAATGACTCATTCTCCCAAAGCTCCCCTTCGATTCCCTATACCCCCCTCACAACGCGTGCTTGCAATTATCGACTTGCAATTATTCAAATCTAAAAGCTGTCAAACGCAAAAGTATCAGAGAACGTGAATAATCAAAATAAAGCAAGAAATACACGCGAAAGAGAGAGAAAAGAAAGCAGAAAACGAGCGAGAACCGCAGACTCGTCCTTGCCACTCAACAGACAGGTGGGAAAAACGCTCGAGGAGTGTACGCGGCGAGGGTGTGGGAGAGAGCTTACCCCATTCGTGTCAAAGGCCCGCCGGCAATAAAGTCGACGAGCGCGCTCTGAATCACGCGTCCTTCGTGCAGGAGGAGGAGGAGGTGGGGTGGGGAGGGAGGCGTACGCCGAGCCCAGAGCGACTACATCAGGACTAGCGCGTGAGCCAGACGTCCCGTCGTCGTCGGCGCGAGACACGAGTGCGTCCCGGAGTGGCCTCTCGCGCTAATAATAAAGCCGAAGACCGCCGGCCGACCTCGCAATGTCAGTCTTAATGAGAAGAGACGCGATTGTGACTCGACCCGGCTGTACAAGCGCTAGCGGTTCCGCGACTCAACCCACCCCGCCGTTTGTTAACGATTGAGTTTTGAAAGCGCCCGGCTTCACGGGAGAGCTTCGCGTCGATCGATGTCAAAAAGGATGACTTTACTGTTTCTTTTTTCATTTTCAAACTGGGAATGGGAGTCTGATGTTTGAAGTTATACTCTTATATTCGCGGAATGTGATTTGAGAAGAGGAAATTTATTATATGATGAAATGTTTATTATTGTTTTTATTTGACGTAATTATTCTTGGCCGGATTGCGAGACGGATTTCTCAATTTTAGAAACTAAAATTTTGAATTTTGAAATTTAGAAATTCAGCGCGCGGATTGAAAAGTTTATTAGCTAATTGACAGCGCTGAAGGCAAAAAATTCAATTTTAAATAAAATTTAATAAGCCGATTTAAATGCCACGTTATCTTTCAACATCACTCGGCCGGAGCTCAAAAAAACAATGAGGCACGATCGTAAGTTCGAGAATAAAAAAAATACAGCCCCGTTACAGCGAAATAAAATACAGCGGGCTAAAATTAACTCGTCGTAAATTCGTCCTAAATCGTATTACCCTCTATTCTCCTCTCCCTGCGCTCGCGAGTCGAACGTTAACTTTATCAAGGCCAAGAATCCGCGATTAAGTTGGCAAAGCTCGTGTGCGCGGCTCTCTCTCTCAAACTCCGGACAGCTGTGCATATACGACGAAGAAGAAAAGAAGGAGCGTCGAAAAGTAGAAAATGCGAATTCGAGTTCGAGCACGTGAATGGATGAGCCGCGCGCGCACGAGCGGGGGAGAATAAAACAAGAGTAAAAAAGAAACGAGAGAAATAAAGGGGGAAAAAAATGGCAGACGAGATAAAAACAGAACGGGAGTCAGACGAACGGCCAGACGGAGGTGAGAAATAGAGAGGGAAAAAGGGAGGAGAGATGCAGGCCGCTCGAGGAAAGTGCCGGGGAGAAAAGAGATGTTGAAAATAAAGGGGGCCCTGCCCGGAGAGAGCGAGCAGAAGAACGAAGAAAAGCAAATGTACGTGATGAATGTGGAGCGGCCGAGGAGCAGTTCCTCTTGAAAATATTTCATTAGCGGAAATTCAGTTTTTTGAATTCGTCAAAAAAAAGAAAAAAGAAAAAGAACAAGCTATACTATTTCCATTTTGGCGTATAGCGGGGGAAAAAAAGTTTAATATTTGGATTCTCGCGTGGTGCTTGAATAAAAATTCGCTCGTTCGCAGTTATCGTTTTGTTGCACAATCGCGCGGAATAAGAAAGCCCGTGGAAGAATGTGAAATTTCTTTGAATCTTTTCGGCTAAAGGCACATGCGAAAATATTTTTTTCAAAATAACGACTATGTAAAATATTTACATCGCGTGCCGAGAGGGAGGGTCGATGCTAAATATTTCAAGTTTGTTCGTTAAATTGAATTCCAGTTGCATAACTATAAGCGTTTCTCAATAAAATAATGTTGAATGTTTTTTAAAAAAATGTACATCTTGTTTATTCGATAACATATTATTACGTTTTGCAACGATTTGTGTTCTAACACGTTTTTGATAATAAAGTTATCTAAGCGTTTATTACGCCGAGCACTACAACGCATATAGACTCTCTTTGTTGGGCTGAAGCAAGCCTCTGGCATACGATCTATTTTTCATAAAATCAGTTTTGCCTTCTGTACTGCTGATTTTTCAGTGAAGTCATATCAGATATCAAACTGACAAGAGCATACACGCTAATATTGATCTTAAGTCAGAGAGACGAGAAGCAATATGCCAAATAATATTTCGTAAGATATGTTATAACACACTGAAAGTACATTCTATTCGCGGGAACAACTTCACAGTGTACACCTATAGCTGATTAAGCTATTTTTCACCATATTAAAAAAAAAACTACTTTCACAAAAAATTCTTCATATCGATATATTATGAGCAAGACCCAGCCAAGTTATTCCCGCGAAAGTTGTCCCAATATACCAAGATGACGCTAGCATTTCAATAATGCACAAAAGTCCAGGTATATATCCCCCATCTAAAACCGCGCACTTGCATACACCCTATCGGCATTTTCAACCTCTTCCCCCGCAGTGCCAATCCCATTCCAAGACTCCCGAAAAGTTTAGCACGAGTCGAGCAGTTGGCAAACTGGAAAAAGATCGAGCGCTGCATACGAAGTAGCTGGGAGAGGAGGAAGGGAGGGTATATCGTAGCACGAGCCTCAGCCAAAGACTAGCAGCGGCCGCCGGGGCACTTCAAACGTGCGAAATATGCGCGCGTGGGGCTTCGGATGACGCGGGGCCACACATACATCCATACACACAGCTATAAGCATCGCGCGAGAGCGCGTTTGCTCTCGAGGAAAGGGAGCAAGGGAAATCTCATATCGAGCCGCGCTCGCGGATTATTAAGCCACCCTTTCTCTCTCCCGTGGGCCTCGTTCGCGACCGCAGCCCGCAACTTTTACCTCCGCACTCAACCGAGCCTATATCCCCCGCAGAGCCTCGAGGCTGCTAAGCGCGTATATACATAAGCAAAGGGCTCATTTTCGTGCGGGGCTCGTTTGCGTAACGATTAATTAGAGACGCTCTGCGTCGGCTGAGATTTGCACGAGAGGGACGAAGGAGCACGGGGGACGGAAGACGAGCGCCAGAGTGGGAGTTCCGGCGAAGACCAAGCAGCTACGAGAGCTTTGGATAATAATAGACCTTACGCCGGATTTTAAAGGTTTCTTCATAAAACGGGGAATTTTGGGGCGCTTTATTTCCCGCGCTGAACTTCGTACGTTTAAGAAATTTTTTCAAACGTTTGCCGTTTTAATTAAGCGTAATGCTAGATTAAAAAAAAAGTACACAAGCAGATGTTTGTTTTCGGATTTTTTAATTAAATTAGGCGAAATGAAAGCTTTGTTTAAAACTCGGCTCTCGAGAGAAAGTGAACAAGTCGAGGTAAATTTATTCAAGAGCTTTAATGGCTTTTGAAAATTAATCGTCCGCGAAGCAACAATCGCGATAACATTTTGATAAGACGCACGCGCGCGCGTATGTGTCAGTTTAATAAGCCAGATAACCGATCGCCCGAGATAAAGCCTTTCCCTGACAATCGCTATATTACCGCATTAGAGCAGCAAACGCACACGAGAGAGATAGCGCGGCGTTCAGTAGGAGATAGTAAGCAGTCTCGGCTAGACCGCGCTATTACAATAATCTGAGAAAGTACAATTCTCATCGCAAGCACAATGTTCTCGTCGTCGCGAACGATCGACCAGCCGCAGGGAAATGTATCTATTAGTAACATCGAGGATATTATCTGGATGCCAGGGTCGGACAGTACCGGCGGCGTTACCTACAATTCCCGCCTCGACGTTTACGTCTGGCGCATACCGAGCTTCATATCGTCGTTCGAAAACGAATGGGTGAAAATCAATTCGCCGACGTTCGAAATGAGCATAGCCGGCGAGCCGTACTCGTTGCGCTTCAAATTGATCAAAGTAGTGTCGGAGCGTTACAGGGACTGTTTGTGGTTTAAAATCGAGACGGACGAGAGCGTACGTGGCGAATTGACGCTGTCGTTTTTCATCGGCAACAAGCTGGAGCAGCATTTCGTCGAAGATAAGACGCTCGTGTTCGACGGCGCTCGGGATTCGATCGATAAAATAAGATTCTTCCATCGCGACATTATAACGATATTGGAGAATAACGACGCATTAGAGGAGGAGACGTATTTAGCCTTTCAAATCGGCGAGCCGACGAGTTTGACGAGAAGCGCAGCCGATAACGAGAGCCTCCTCGACAATCCCGACGACTTCGAGTCGCTTCTTCGCGACGAGGAATACCGCGATATCAGCTTGAACGTCGAGGGCAAGAGCCTGCACGCGCACAAGTGCGTACTGAAATCCCGGAGTTTCGTCTTTACCGAGCTGCTCGAGCACGAGCCGAGCAGCATAGACGTCGCGGATTTGAACTACGCGACTCTGGTCGAAATGCTGCGCTTTTTGTACGCCGAGAAAGTCAAGAACGCTCGCGGCTTGATGACCGAGCTTCTTTACGCGGCCGAGAGATACGGCATTAGAAATTTGAAAATATTCTGCGAGAACGAGATTGGCGAGCACATGAGCCCGGCTAACGTTGTCAAGTGTCTCGAGGTAGCCAATTGCTTCGGTAATTACAAATTGAAAGACAAGAGCGTTCGGTTTATCTCGGCCCACGGCGATGTCGTCGATAAGCCGGAATTTGTTAAGGAACTAGCTAACGTCGAGCAGAGCTTGGCGTTTGAGGTAGTGCAGGCTTTAACGGCGTCTTGAAGAAAAAAAATAGTCTAGTTCGACTGACAGCAGTAATTGTAAATATTAACGAAATACCTTGTGTAGTAAAAACAAAACGATAAATTAATAAAAATTATCTTATTTTTCATATTGCAAAAGAGTTTGTTATTATTTGCTTGATAATAAGAATCGATCGTAAATAAAGCCAAAGAAAAAATAAATAAATAAATAAATACGAAATAACTTTTGCCAAAACACGTGCCCGCTTAAAATCCGAATCACTACTAAATACTCATTTTCCTACACCTCTTCGCTCTATTAAACCCCACGCCATTACTCTCAACGATAACTCGCAAAGACACCCAACCAACAGAAAAAAAAAAGAAGGTGTCCTCGTAATGCTTCATTTTAATTTTCCATAAACCCCGAGACGCTCAACACATTTCTCAGCGTATTAACGTTTCCCGGGAGTACCGTGAACGAAAAAAAGAAAGAATCGGAGGCGCGGCATTAACAAGCGAAACTTTTCCCAGCCGTCGAGTTATTAAAGCTCCGTAAAATCGTCTCGAGTTAAAAGGTCCGCCGAAGCCGTCGGGGAAAAGAGAAGGTGTGCGCGGCGATAAGAGGCGGGCGCGTTTGTGGAAGAACCGCCAGGAGAAAACGCAAGTCCCTCGAGGGCCTCGCTGCCAGGCCTTGCGGTTAATTGTTCGCGACACGGCGTTAACTTTTTGGCCGCCGAGTTTTGCATAGCCCCCCCCCCCCATGCGCTCCCGTCTTATTCGATTCAGTTCGCCGAGACTGACGGGCCAATGCTTCTCTGGGACGTTACGTCAAAGTATTCGCCTGCGAGTTTCACGAAATTCAGCTTTTCTTGGGGTAGTTATGTCGCTTGTAATTGCTTCGATTATTAGTTGGATTTTAATGGAGTTATTGCGGCTTAACAAATTCCAGGAGTGAGCCAAGAGAGAATAGGAAACACGACGACGAGGAGATTGGTGGGTGTATATAGCGTGTGTCTGGGGGAATGGAAATTTGGCAGGCGCATCGCGTGCAATATTGCCGTCGTCTATGCCAGCGGTCACGAATACGTGTACGTAATTATACGGATTGATTTTTTTTTTAAAGAAGCTCTAAAAGCGTTGATGTGGGTCAAAGATGTATATTACGGCGAAATGTGTGTGTTTGTTTCGAAACGCGCGTTTTCGTGGGCTCCTCTCTTATTTGAATTGTTAAGGCTTTTATGATGATTGTCGATCGTTGGCGTAAAACGGCTAAAATTACGCGGACGTTTATGATCCAAGCGAGTTTAGCCTGTATAAAATAGACGCTGGGCCTTGTATATACGCAAAAATCACAGCTGCTTATCTAAAAAAAAAAAAAACGAAAAATAATAATTCTGCTTCTCCCCAGCACGCCGGCTTACGATTACGCGCCGAATCCCGACAAGCAGTGGATACTGCAAGTGACGCAAAAGATGCAGCCGATCCACAAGCAGTTCACCGATTTATTGATGACGAAACGACTGCAGACGCTTCAGAGCGTCGATATAGCCGTTGAAAGAGTAAGTACGACCCAAGTTCGCGATCGTTGCGTTCGAGCGTTAAAACTTTTAATCGAGCTTATCTTTTTTTTTTGTTCTTACGCTTCACTTTCCATTACGTATACCTTTCTTTTTTCATATCATCGAGTTTGGCTGTAAATAACTTTCTTAAAAAGCAAAAGACAATTAGCAAGACCTTTCTGCAATTTACATATAAATTTTCCATCGAAAATTTCTGGCGAAACTCGTTACACAAACTCAAAATTTCACGCACGCTCATTTTCATTTTTATAAACCGTAGTTTCTAGCAATGCAATAGCGATACAGGTACGTAAAAAAAATAACAAAACTATTCAAGCACAATGACAATATAAGCTTGACAGCCATAACCATATTCGTATCCACAAACGATCATATTTCACATGGGCTGCTCCAGATCTATCAAGAGTTGAAGAACCTCGGCGAGCTGGACAACACTTACATAATCTACACGTCGGATCACGGCTACCACTTGGGCCAGTTCGGCCTGATCAAGGGCAAGAGCTTCCCCTTCGAGTTCGACGTTCGCGTGCCGTTCCTCATACGCGGCCCGGGCATCGAGCCAGGATCCGTGTAAGTCTCTCTCGCGTGATCTCCCCTTCCTTTTTCGATTTTTCCCCGGATTCGAGCGTTCGCAATTCGGCTATTGCGCGGAATCGCCATTATATTTAGCCGCGTTGCAGAGTAGACGACATAGTTTTGAACATCGACCTGGCGCCGACCTTCCTGGACATTGCCGGTGTGGAGACGCCGCCGAGGATGGACGGCCGCTCCTTCAAGAAGCTCTTCTTCAAGTGAGTCATTTTTCTTTTTTTTCCTTTCTTCTTCTCGCATTTTTCGACTGTTTCTCTTTGGGCTGGAGTGCGCTCTCGGCTCGATATGGATTCGCGCGGAAAGTATCTGTACTCGACTTGGATAACTGGGGATTTATGGGCGTTTGTCGGCGAGATATGTTTTTATCGATTATTGGACGGACTCCGAATAACAGACATGTTTTCTGTACCAAGGGGTAAAAAATCGAGAGATGGATAAAGTTGACTATTTTCCAACAATTGTAAAAATATCGAAAATTAAACATTTACTTTACTCAAAAAAAAACATATAAATAGTCATAAAAAACGATTTTACTTTTGTCCACAGCAACAAGCCTGGTAGACGATCAAAATTCAAGTGGCCCGATACCTTCCTGATCGAGTCGTCGGGTCGTCGCGAGACGCCGGAGTCGATTGCCGAGGCAAAGGCTCGGGAAGCGCGTAAGCAGGCGCGGCTTGCCGCAAGCCTCGGGGACGATGAAGTAGACCCTGCGGATGCCGAGGACTTGGGAATCAAGAGGGACGCCGAGCCTGGTAGCGATCAGGATTTCTCCGATGACGAGGAATTCGAGGACTCGATTTTGGATAATCACGGTGGGTATTGTGTTTTAAATATTTCTTTTTTTTTTTATAAATTTCATTATATGGATGTTGCGTAATAAAAAAATAATAAATAAAAATTCGCGTCACACGTAAGGTCGCTTGGTTATAACTCGCGGCACACGGCTGAATCCACTTAGAGTCCAATAGAATGCTCATCATTCGTTGCGGTGAATGCATAAATTCGATTAACTAAAGCCTTACGCCATCATCGCGCGATACACATTGTTCCTATTACGTAAAACCGCTGACCGCACGTGTGTCAGGTAAACGGATCTATCTCGATAAAGAAGAAGTATAGAAAAAAAGTCTCGCTTAAAAAAAAAAAAAGAAAAAAAAGTAGCTTAGAAAACCTAAAAGCCGCATTATCGACTCGAATAACGTATAATAAACAACAACGCAGATATAGGAGCGGAGGGCGAGCCGCGTCTGGACAACGGCCTACAATCAGCGAAGCACGCGCGCTTGGCTCTCGAGTGCTCCAAGCCAGCTGCCCAGGCCGACTGTCTACCCGGGCAGAAGTGGCGTTGCGAGAAGGAGGGCCTGCGCTGGCGACGACACAAGTGCCGAGCTGCCGAGCTGCCTACGATACAGCAGCAGCCGGCGCAGAGAAGCGCTTGGAAGAAGTGCGCCTGCTTCACGCCCAACGGAGTCGTCTACACGAGGCTCGAGGCGAGCGATTACGATGGCCAGCGGTTTGTTTTCGGCAAGGAGAGCAGATTCAACGGACTTTACGGACAGGTGCAGGCTGTCGCACCGAGAAGAGGTGGGATTGTGTTTATAGTTTTTTTTTCGTCTTTATTTTTGTCTGTTTGGAAACTGCGCAATGAAATTTGGGTCTGAATGGACGATAATCGGGTATCGTTCCTATTGATATGATGAACAGGATATTTCATATCGCTAGTCAGGATGTTGATTATCGCGAAATATTCTCATGTGCTCTATATTTCGTTATCGAGCGTGAATTGCGTCGCGCTTTGAAATTTGTGTGCTTTGCAGCTTATTTAATTGTGCGCATCATTTGGCATTTTTTTTTTCATTTGTCATTTATCGTTTGCGTTAACACACAGGCAAAAGAGAGGCCGAGCATGAGAACGAGCCGGAGGAATTTTCGAAGGACGAGAACGGCCTGTCGTACGACGGCTGGGAACGAGATATTTCGCATTACACGCCGGATGATTTTGATCCAGAAACCTTAGAAGCAATGATAAGCGGTCATT
Source organism: Anagyrus pseudococci (assembly GCA_030522585.1). NCBI lineage: Eukaryota > Metazoa > Arthropoda > Insecta > Hymenoptera > Encyrtidae > Anagyrus > Anagyrus pseudococci. The sequence continues at coordinate 25,728 of JAPYYQ010000511.1, forward strand.
TGAACGTCGACGACGTGGTAGCTCGGCATCGCCGAATACGCAGAAGCACAACGAAGAAGGACAGTATCGAGCACGTGACGAAAATCATGGAAAGCATCGAGGAGGAGCTCGACGATCTCAAGGTAATGTTTATTTTACTATGAAAATCGAAAATTTTTGTTTACTTTACTGGTAAAAATGGAGATTTGAGTGAAAATAAATAATTTCAGGCGAAGCACTCGGATCCGGACAAGCAGTTTACACCCAAGTGCTCGGTAATGCCCCGGGGCGACGTCAACTGCAGCCAGTCGGTGTACAAGGACCCAACCGAGTGGCGGATCTCGCGCAAGGAAATCGAGCAGCAAATACGAAGTATGAGGATGCAACTCGAGACCCTCAAGGTGTGTAGTCTCTCGGCTCTCCCTGCTCACACACTCGATCCGTTCATTTAACGCTATACATAATACCCTCCGCAGGAGATCCGGCGTCACCTGATGCTGAAGCGACCACAACCAGCATTACCGACCGGTGACGAGGAACTAGTCCCGGCCGTGGAGGAGCCCGGCCAACGTCCCCACCAGCGTCACCCGAAGAACAGCAGCCAGACATCGAGCCACGGACACGTGGCTAGGCACCACCGCAAGCACGAGAAGAGCACGACCAGCGAGCCGGCAACGACTTCGGCCCGACCCGAAGAGCAACCGGCCGTACCGGTGCCGGAGGATCCGGCGCTCGCGGGCGGCCTTCCGCGGCAACGGAAACCCGGCCGTCGGCAACGCGCTCGAGAAGGTGCCGACGGCCTGGGCCCGGCTGTAGAGACCGAGCGTCGTAGGAGGAATCATCATCGGCGTAAGAACAACACTCTCCTCACCAACAGCGTGCACGATGAAGTTCCGCCCGAAGTCCCAGCCAACGAGCCGCTGCCTCCGGTCGAAGTCACGGAACAGTCTTCCAGCTCGGAGCCAAGTGAATCTATCTCTCAGGTATTTAACAGCAATTCGTGTGAATAATGCGTTACTGTTTTATAAAAAAAAGTTATTCCATTGATGTTTAAATGTTAATGCGTTTTAGGCCACAACGAACGCGTCATCTAGGCAATATTCGAGCATTCACGAAGCGACGTCGTCCAACTCGCTTTACCGGGGCGAGCGATCGAGTACGGAAAGTTACCTGGAGTCCACGAGCGCACCGACAAGCTCGGATAACCCTGTAAGCACTGCCTCGCCATCGAGCACAACTACGACGAGCTCCACAAGCACAACGACTACAGCAGCGGCATCGAGCTCAACGACGTCCGAAGCGTCGGAAACTACCTCCGAAACGAACTGGTCGTGGACGAGGCGGCCTTCGAAGCCGGCTCAGCGGCCGAAGCAAACGACGACCGGGGCTACGACGACCCAGCAGTCGGCGCACAAGTGCTTCTGCGAGCCCGACCCCAACGAGAGCGAGCACGAGGACAAGGAGGCGGCCAAAGAGGAGAAGCGCCGGCTGAAGGAGGAACGGCTGCGCAAGAAGGAGCGCAAGCTGCGCAAGAAGGCCAAGCTCGAGAAGGACTGCCTCACCGAGAAAATGAACTGCTTCGAGCACGACAACGACCACTGGCGGACCGCGCCGCTCTGGAGCGCCGGGCCTTTCTGCTTCTGCATGAACGCCAACAACAACACCTACTCCTGCGTGCGCACCATCAACGTCACTCACAATTTTCTCTACTGCGAGTTCACCACGGGACTCGTCACCTTCTACAATCTTAGGATTGGTTGGACCTTGTTTTTTCTTGTTTTATTTCAACGGAATATCCGTGGCCAATGGCTTTATTGGCTTGTCGACTTTATTGCAGATCCGTTCGAGCAATGGAATAGAGCGTCGTCGCTGACTCCGTTGGAAAAGTCGTATCTCCACGATCAGCTGGAACATCTGAAGGGCTGCCGTGGCACGCAAGATTGCACGGTTGGCAGTGCAAGGGAGGGCTTCAGAGAACAGCTCAATCAGCAACAGCAACGCTCCATGTCCAAAAGAAAGTACTCGGATACGTTTGGTAATTATTCCAGAGACTTCGAGTTGAAATTATCGTTTCACTTATACTATTATGCCTGTGAATTTTATTTTAACGATGCGTTTACAGACGAGATGTTCGTTCCGTCGGCACTGCAAATAATCGGTGACAGCGAATTGCTTCACTCGCAAAACAGAAGACGAAGCAAGAAGTGGCCCCAGTGAGTCCATCGTTTTGTTTATTTTCACAAATGATGCATAAAAGAAATTTTCTAAAATACTACTCTTGACGCGCAGCTCTTGGAACCGACACAATCGAAGTTGGCAGAGCAATAGACGACACCACGAGGATGCGCCGCTTCAAAGGCGGCACCGGCACCATGCGTAGAGCAGCCTCGGACCCCTCGGCAACGACGCAGCAGTCGTTAAACTTCACTTCACGTCCCTTGGCGCTCGTCCTCGACCGAGTTGGACCCCTGCCGCCAAGTCGCTGGCTGTTTAATTTAACATTGCTTCACACCTATGAAATAACGCGCAAAAGAGTCGCAGGAGAGAGCTTCGCTCATCGATGGCAAACGATCGGAGACGCATCCTTGATTTTAGGTAGATCATGTACGCTAGCGCGACGAAAGAAACTGCTTACGAACAAACTTAATTAATTACTCAGGCTCCAGAATGGAAATGATAGGATTTTAGCGCCGTATAATATTGTAGTAAATTTACAGCTGGTTCTGATTCTAATAGGTTTTTTTTAATCTCTTTTTTATTACATTGCATTTGCTTACTACAATGGCTATACTTTTTTTTCGTTCGATTTAATGTTAGCCTGCTGGGTATTTTAATTAAATATTTTCAACTAGTAAGCTAATCTAGACGAATTATTTTCTAGTAACGTTCGATTATTTATTTGAGAATTTTATGAAAAAAATTGTATTTAATTTTTATTTTCAATAATACTTTTTTTATTAGTTCTCTGAAGCAAAAAAAAATAAATACAAAGATGGGCAAATTTTAATTTATTAAAAAAAAAAATTAATATATTTTTAAGTTTATTTATATTTTATTCGATTAAGTTATAAAGAAATTAATTAATATTTGTGTAGACTGTCTCGACAATCATAATCCAAAGACGAAAACGAAAGCTCTATTTAGATGTTTATTTAAAAAAAAGTTGAAACAAAAGGAGTGTATGATGCTGCCCATTGCTGTATATAACAAACAGCTTTTTGCTGCCAAAAATACTTTCTGATAAAGTTTTAATTAATTTGGACCAATTTATACTTTGTCGTAAAAAGGAAGCAATATACAAATCTGTCCATTAACACTGATTTTTTGAGTGACGTAACAAATATCGAAAATTTTATTGCATAATTATAAACATACAACTTTAATCCAAAAGAATAAAGTGAATAATTTAATATTAGGTAGAATCTTTATACTAATTAAAGTTTATTAGAAATCACACCACTGCCAGTGACTTTGTAATTTGTAATGATTTACAGATATATTTTATTAATTTTAACAAGTCAATGTACCAATTCAATTTATTGTTACATCTCTCAACAGTTGTAATTTACACATTTTATTACTCTGAGATAAAGCATCATATAATAATGTTCATACATTTTTTGTTATAGCATGATTGTATATTTACATTAAGTCATACTTGATATAAACAAGTCAATGCTTGACATAAAGATTTCTCTGAGTAAAAAAACTTTTGTATTATATCTGTACACCTCAACAAACATAATTTTAAAACAAAATTGAATTGTAATTTTTTATTTTTACATTTATAGATCAGAAAAATTGTTTTAACATTTTATTGTTGCTAATAAGCAAACGTGTGTAATAATCACAAATGTAACCAAAACTGTAAGTTGTATTAATTTACGTTTCAAGACATTACAAGACTTCAGTTGAAAAAAAAGGACTTTAGGAAATACCAAAAAGATTTTTTTTCATTGTTTTGTGCTCATTTTAATACTTGTATCGTTTTTATTTTATAAAATAAAATTATCTAAATTATTCAAAGTTTGTACTCTTATCACATTTTTTCCCACAATCTTTGCAATGTCATAAAATTAAAATAAATATTAAACTTAAATTTAAAAATCAATTTCAAATATACTATCATATTCTTCTTGCGCAATAGTATCCATAATACGATCTTCTACACTTTCAAATATACTATCATATTCTTCTTGCTGAATAGTATCGATGATACGATCTTCTAAATCTTCCCTATCTTTTGCTTCTTGCTCAATAGTATTGACAATATGATCTTCCATTTCTTCAAGGCGAGAATAAGTTTCATCAGCTTGTTGACATTCTAGAAATAATTCTGCTTCATCTTCTTGAGCTTGTTTAATTTCTTCTAAAGCTTCTTCAAATTCGTACATTTCATCTTGTTCTAACAGATATTTGTTTGTTACATAACTATCACAAATTTCATCTTTATGATCATATTGATTTTGTAATTTTTCTTGTGCTTCACCTTCAGCAAGATTCAAGTTTTGAACATTTACTCGACAATCACTGGGATGACCTTTAAAGAATATCTAAAATATTGTAAGAAAACATGAGATTATAAATTTTCTATGTACTGAATAAGAGTTTCAATACGCACAGTCATCAAATCCTGTTTTGCTCCGCAAACTGTACATTTCCACTTCTTTGCTTTTTTGGTTAACTGCACCTAGAAATACATTGAATTTAGAATGCAAATAGTTTTGAAATAAATTAAAGTTTTCTGGTAGAGACAATGTAAAGTCATCATTGTTACAAAAAGATTATAACGCAACGTTTCAATTGTTCAACCCATTTTGAACATCGTCGTTGAACATTGTCGATTCAGTCTCATCACATCATCAAATATAATAAATTCGATTTTACCACGTAAGAATATAATATAATAGTACATATACGAGTTACCTACCTGAAATTTTTTGCATGAATAGCACTTTAATACCCAAGCTTCCTGAGGCATTTTATCAATCAAGAGTATCAAGACCTCCGAAGAAAAAAGCACCCGCACACGAGCAAAACAATGGAATGGCGAAATTGCCCGCCAAAACATACGAACAGCGCGGTTGGTAGAAAACGATTGTAGCGCTGGCCTCTTTAAACATGGCAGACACCCAGTGTTGTGTTTACGTCTCGTAGAAAGTCCGTTTTGTTACAATACCTTTTTCACTTTTAGCCGATGAAATTGGTTGAAAAATAAAAATAATCCCTCGCGATGCCGCCTAATATGAATGTGGAGCTCGTGGAGCGCTTGCGGTTTTTGACGCAGCAGAGTACGCAAGGTAATAAACATAACCTCTTTACTCGCCTTAAACAATTATTTATATTAAGTTATCTTATAACATTCATCATTTTTTATAATGTATTTTAGTGCTCCAAGATTTTTGTAAACTCATGCTTGATTATCTGACAAAGGGACCAAATCTGAAATTGTACAGTGCAGCTGCTCGTATGTATTCTGTTTATTTTATACATCAAAAGAACTGACAATTGTATTGAGTTTTAATTCTTCTATTATAAATGATTTTAGAAAAGTTACAAGTTGAACCTCAAGTAATAAGAAACTCGGTTGAAGGACTTTTCAACTTCTTATTAGAATGTTGCAAAGCAAATGTAAGCTTGAATATTTTAATGTTAAATAACACTCTGTTTTATTAAAACTTAATTATATAAATGTACTTTTACAGCTTGAAAAAGACGACTTTAGAGAAACTGTCTTAGAATTAGGTTTTTCAGAAGAGCAAGAAACCTTATTAAACAAACTATATACAGTTAAGAGACAAGAATTATCAGAGGCTCTCACTGGTTTTGCTTTAAAACTGCCACAATATCATGATATGGAATGGAGATTTGAAGTCCAGGTAAGAAAGTCAATAATTATAAGATGCTCTTTATTAAAACTAATTGGCTAAAACAATAAATTTATTGCGTTTTAGATTGCATCCAGATCACTACTTCGTCAAGTGGTACCTCTGATAACAATGGATCTCCAATTGAAAAATACTTCAGACTCCGATGAAGTTGAACACGTATTGTTACAAACAGACCCAAATAATTTGCTGCACCTTGCTCAAGAATTAGAAATGGCCGTACGCGAAGGTCACGGTCGTCACGTCAAAAACATTTCAAGAATTGTATTTTAAAACTAATTAGTCGTAAGCTCTCGTTGTTGTTATCCAAAAACACCGATAAAAATAAATTATTTACTGTTTTATAAAATAGAAACAAAAAATCGTTTCTTATCCAAATTAAAAATTTCAGCCTGTATCAAACCAATTCTCCACGACTATACGTAAACGTTTCAAAAGCGTACTTCCAAGCTACTCGGCGATTATTCAAATCAACTTTAGATTTCAAGTGCACGCAAATTACTCGGTAAGCCATCGAGACAAATCAAAAGCGACACGTCGAGGCTATCTGGAGGGTGAACTCTCCTCTCTACTGCGCACCTTGAACTGGCACCTTCAAATCCCTGCCTGATTTGCATTCATTATTGCATCTACGACTAATCGAATTTCGCTCGAGGCAAGTGCCGGAGCCGTATAAAAAGGACTCGGTCCAATTGCCGCGAGTCTTTGCAATTGGAGTCGTGCTCGCGCGAGAGCCGCGAGTTAATTGAGAGCGCGCGAGGAGATCGGAGCCGCGCCGCTATCCGATTGGGCTATGTCGCAGTGAGAGCGGCCCGCTGCCTTTCCAGGGATGTGTCACTGCTCGTCCGGTATGGAGCACGCGATCGTGGCCTTGAACGCGACCGCCCCAGCCCCGGTCGTCGCTCCTACCCCCAGCGCACTGGTCAGTGGCACCCTAGCCCAAGCGGCTACCACCATGGGTCCACACTTTGCACGCCAGGTCATGCGCTCGCTTGGCAATCGGAGCGTTGCCGACAACGTGCCCCCGGAAATCTTACACCTCGTCGGTGATCATTGGTACGAATATAACAAACGTTTGTATCAGTATACTGTTGAAATTGCCAGGGACGAGCAATAAACTCATTTCCACATGTAATTCGCTGACAAAAAATTCTGTAAAATCAATGTTTAACGATGCCTTCCATCACGCTAGGTACAAATTTCCTCCTCTCTATCCACTTTGGCACCAGGTTCTGGGTATCGTTATGATCGTGATTGGATTTATCGGCTGGTGCGGCAATTTCGTGGTCGTCTACGTGTTCGTGCTCACGCCGGCTTTAAGAACGCCAAGCAATGTGCTCGTCATCAATTTGGCCTTTTCGGACTTTATAATGATGCTTGCGATGTCACCGCCGATGGTCATTAACTGTTACTATGAGACCTGGGTTTTAGGTATGAGATATAAAATTAAAAAAAAAAAAAATTTCCATTTTAATAAATATACGATGAATGTTCTCCTGTAGGTCCGTTAATGTGTGACATTTACGCGCTGGTTGGCTCGTTGTGCGGTGGTGCTTCTATATGGACGATGACAGCAATCGCTGTCGATCGATACAACGTTATTGTCAAGGTATGGTGTATATATTATATAAATTTTATCAAATTTTACGCTTAAAAATTCGCGTTACGCAATTTTGCACAAACCTTTGACTAAATTAAGAATAATATTAAATTAATAATTTCGTGTTTTATAATTACACAGGGAATGGCTGCAAAACCGCTTACAATACCACGAGCTATCGTGCAAGTTTTAATAATTTGGTCGCATGGACTGTTGTGGGCCATGCTACCCTTATTCGGTTGGAATAGGTATGTTACACGCCGTTAAAACCCTGCAAATTGCTGAAAAATTGTTTAAACATAACTTTTAATAATCTAGGTACGTGCCTGAAGGTAATATGACTTCATGCGGCACAGATTACGTTTCGAATGACTGGGGCGGAAAGTCTTACATATTAGTTTACTCGTTGTTTGTGTATTACACTCCACTATTTTCAATTATCTACTGCTATTGGCATATCGTTTCAGTACGTACAAATTTGTTGTATTAACAATCCTTTTATAATAAAATTGTTTTTTTTAATACTCTATTTCGTTGCGCAGGCAGTGGCTGCCCACGAAAAAGGAATGCGAGAGCAGGCCAAGAAAATGAACGTTGCTTCGCTGCGATCTGGCGATCAAGGAGGCGTCAGTGCCGAAGCGAAACTAGCAAAAGTACATTTGCACTCATCTAATTAGATAACAGACATTAAACTTTTTACGTAACCCAGTACCGCTTTACATATGCTTTAATTTATCTTGTTAAACAATTTGACAAATATGTAACAATGTTAATATTTTTTTATGAATTTTTATTTTAAAACAGCTTTTAATATTTCATTTTCAGGTCGCTTTAACAACGATATCTCTATGGTTCTTAGCCTGGACACCATATTTAGTGACGAATTACGTAGGAATATTTGCCACGCACTACATAAGTCCGCTTGCCACCATCTGGGCTTCCCTGTTCGCCAAAACAAACGCTTGTTACAATCCTATTGTTTACGCGTTTAGGTAAACAGCGGAATATTACGTTTGTTTTACTCGCATGCCTTAATTTGCTTTTTTTTTAATAAAACGTAATCTTTATTTCAGTCATCCGAAGTATAGGATAGGTTTGAAGCAACGATGTCCATGTTTGCACATTGGAGACGAAGAAGATAAAAAGCCGGCTGCTAAAGCTGCAGCGGCACCAGCCGCAGAAACAGCATCCAACCAGAGCAAAGCATAGAGCTGTTTTCTTTTTATGCATTTTAACAAAACTATTTTTATAAAAAATATAAATCAATGTAATATAAAGCTTTTTTTGATCTAAATCATGGAAGTCATTGAAAAATTGTTTAGTTATACTTGTTATAGTTTAATTTAAATTTTCGGCAAAATTTCTTATAGCAAGTTGCAGGTATTATCAAAAGTTAGACATTCTTTTCTGTTAACTAGCCACACACAGTTAATTATTTCTCAAAGGGTATTTTAGTTGTAGAAATATATGAGATTTTATTTTTGTAAATATACAATCAATAAAGCTTTTTGATAAAATAAATATCTTAAAATTCGTTTAATCTTATACCGCTTAAAATTACAACTGCAATCAAACGTAAATAATTTCTTGTTTATTTCGTCAGACAGGATGTAAACCAAATCGGAAAAAAACTACTTGATGATTACTTTGAAAACATCGGCTTCTTACGAAACCGTAAAAGTAAATGTGTTCAAATATTAACAATGAATTACGGATGATTATGGTAATTTGAAAATAATAATATTTTAAAATATGCCGATTAAAAATGACGGAACTTACGTATTTGACACAGTTGTTAAAAATACTAACAGATGTTTTACAATATCAAAATGTACAGTGTGCATCTGGAATAATATACAAATACATCAATTATTAACAGTTTGTGGTCAGAAATCAAAACATTGAGACGCGAAGAACAATTTACGCGCATCTGAATCAATAGGATGTTGTTGATTTGAAAAATTCAATGAATGGTTCATTGTAAAAATTTTCGTATATATACCGTCAGTAGACTCGGATCTTCATCAATCACGATATTGAGATCAATTCAACTTAATCATGGTTTCTAAAGTTGCCTTCTTAGTCCTTTTGGGCGTCGCTGCCACTCTTGTAAGTTATCATTCACGAGTTATACAAAAATCTATTGTTCTATTTAATTTTAACCATTTAATAATACATAAAAAAAATTTCTTTTAGGCAAGCCCAGTAGAACAAGCAAACAAGAATGAGCTTTTGGTAAGTTTATCAGTATTTCAAAGAACATTATTTCTGAAATCAATAACTTTATTTAAATCGAAATTTTTTAAATAACAGGAACGTAGCATCAACGACGCGTGGACCAGTCTAACGAACAGCTTCAAGAAAGCGATGGAACAAATAAAAGCTACATGGGCTGATGTTAAAGAGAAGGGTCAAAATCTCCTCGACACACACCTTACTTCTATCAAAGAAAAAGCACTGAAGCTGATGGAAGACGCCAAAGAAGTCTGCAGACAGATCGTCGTCGAAGGCAAGGAAGCCGCCCCTAAACTCCAAGAAATCACCAACTCCTTGAAAGAATTAGGAGGTGAACTGAAAGAAAGTAGTGCCGAGGCTTACGCAGACTTCAAGAAGCTCATCCAGGAAGTCATTGACACTATCAAGGAAAAGGTTAAATCCGTACAACACTAATCAAAGTATTTAAACCTTCGACATAAACGTTACAATAAATAAAATTTAAACGTCAAAAAACACTTGTTTTTATTATGAACAAATTCTCTCTATTTACTTTTAATTTAAAAGACCTACTTAAAGTAACTTTTGAACAATTGTAAAATAGTAACAGCTTACTAAGTTATATGATAACTTAACTCTGTTACATTGTAATAATGTAAAAATAATTTCATTTTTACACAAAATTTTTACTTTATATCACAAAGTAAAGCAACAGCACGCAAAATCCAAAATTCTGGCGGTCTATCTGTTTGCAGCCATACTTCTGTTACTAAATGTATGTATGTTCTCATGGGTTTTTTGTAAATTGGGCACTGGAAAGTTTAACAAGAAAATTACTTCTTTTTATCTATACTTTGCGAGAATCATAATCTTTGTTTCAAGATTAAAAGTACCTTATATAATTTAGGATTTTTGTCGGCAGTTGTAAATTGCGCAAAAATGTGTATGACCGGCATCATGACGTACAAAACTTTATTAGCAGATTCACACAATTTATTTCGTCTTCTGTCCCATCCAGCGCCTTCCAAGTAAAGCCCATAAACGTATACACCTTCCTAACAATTGATGCCAAACGATGTTAAAATTTTAAGAACATTAAAGCACTATTATCATTATCAGATTACACAAACGATTATCAGAAACACAAACAGAGTATTAATATCACTTACATTAGGTGGTACTCTAAGTTCATCTCCGGTATACTTCGTCACTTCGTTAAAAAGTGTTACCTGATCCAAAGCCCAGCCCTTATGCATTCGAGTAACTTCTTGTCGCATTGCAGTTAAAAAGCCTAAAAAAATGAAATACCGTTATTATTGTAGTATTATTAAAAACGTTGATTAATAGGTTATTTAGAAAACAGTGTACTATAGTAAAAAAATATATTAAATAAAATACCTTGCGGATTAAAGAAACCTGTCATCCAAAATTTGCAAGGTCTACCATGATAGATCCATTGAGAGAACTGTTGATTGCGTTCAATAAGTTCAGTAAACCAAAATCCGAGAGTCGTGGACTCCCAAGATTTAGCTTTCCAAACTGCCGGAATACGTGCATCGTATATATTATCGAACGCATCTCTTAATGCCTAGAATTAAAAAAGAATACAATTGAATACTTTTCTTTCTTCTCTCATTTGATAAGGTTAATTTAAAAGCAAGAGCATTTTGAGCAACAATAATTATGTAGTGTACCTCACTCATGATAATGATGCCTTCAATAGCAAGGAGTAAATTTTTCAATGTTGATCTTACAAGGGATATTACAATTTGAAGTCGGTCAATTTCTTGTTTCAAAAATATATTCATTGGAGCTGTGTGACCCATTTTCCGTAGTCTGAGGAATGTAAAATGTAATATAGTAAATAATAATGTAAAATTTAAATAAAAATGTATAATTTTGGAGATTTTCTACAAACCTTTCTTTGACTTCGTGAGGATCATACGAAGGTGGTACTTTTTCCAACATATCTGCTGATAGTCTTGCAACTACAACTTCTCGAGATTCACCTGCTCCAGCTCCAGAATCCTTGGGTTGGACAGATATGATAGTATCCAAAATGTTTTGCGTCGTGTTAGCTTGATACCTAGTTTTATACGTTTAAAAAAATATATTAAATAATAATACATTTAAAAAATTTTGTGTTAGCTAAGTTTCTTTACGTGATGTCTGCGTTAGGATGTAGCCCGTAAACTTGAGGTGGATCTACTCCGGGCATTTCTTCAATTTTTGTTACGTAATCAGAAGTTTGTTTTAATACTATTATAGGATAACCTTTGAAAAAGACAAAATTATCTTCAAAAATGGTATCAGCACACCAAACTTTTGCGAATGTATTTAAAAGTCTTTTATCATAATCGTCAGTTACGCGACCACCGTACTGAACTTCTCCTATCATGTAACTGAAATTTGAGAATATGTAAATAATTTTTAAAAATAAACAAGAAAAATAAGTATACAAAATGAAATACTGTTAAATTGAAAAAGTACCGAATAGTCGACCAATTGATTCCTTGTTTCGGATCAATATCGTTCAAGTGATTGTAAATGAAAATGCAGGAAGCAAGCCAATCGGCGGAATTGAATTCATACGGAATATTCCAGCCAAGTGGACCAAACTTTCTTCGCTCTTGAACGACAGTGTGCAAGAATGAGACTGTATAAATTAATGGTATGTATTGCGGTGCATCACTTTGATCTAACATTGTTTGGTTCATGTTACTGTACGTGGCCAAAAGACCTGCTCTGACACCTGGAATTTTCAGTATACACGTCAATACATTTATAATGACTATTTTTTCCAGGTAATATATAAGTTTCTTTACCTTGCGGAGGTTCACATGTGAATTTCAAAGACATTTGTAGCAGAGAAATGGGAAAACTAGGGTGTGGTTCAGTAGTAATCCATATTCTAAAATCTTCATGAAATTCCTCCGTATCCAGTATGTAATTCACGAGTTCTACCATGTAATCAAGACCTAAATGACAGTTTTGAAATAGCACCCAGAAACCCTACGAGAATACAATAATAACGTTTAAAATTCAGATGACTTTTTCATTTCCAACTATAACGCGTAAAGTATATTGTTTATTTAGTATAAAAATTACTTGAGTTCGAGCATTTTCAATTAATTTCCTGGCATGAATTTCTTGACCTTGTCCCATCGAGATACTCTTGACATCAAGCTCCATTTTTTTAGCTAGTGCTTCAATACCTGGCGTTGGATCAGATCCCATACTTAGAAAACCAATCATTGGTGCATTTGTTCTCGATTCACTGTGCAGTACATCTAAAAGGCCCAGTACAGGCTCAGTGAATCTTGCTCCTAGAGAACTTTCTATATACTTTTTCGATTGGGAAAGTGCTCGATCCATACACCATGCTCTGTAATCAATCATTTTTTGTATAATTTAGATAACAAAGATATCTCGTTAGAGAAAGAGTTATAATTACCGTATGATTAGTAATCTGCGGAATGCGTCAAGACTATTATAACCATTAGGAATTATTTCTTCTTCGGGTGCTTCCTTGTCAAACCAAGTTTTCCAAGTTTTTTCGGCAGCCGTAACTTCAGATAATATGTTTTGGAATTTAGGCAATGCTGAAAGTGCGGCTAAATTCAACCAAACTACATCCGCAATCCATTTGAAAGGTTTAGGATCAACGTCATTAAGATCCAGAGCTGCACCACCTTTAATTAAGTACTGAAATTCTTCGTGTGTCACAAAATCACGCTCCATGTCGATTTTCAATGTCATTAAAAGACCAAACATAAATTTGTGAACTTCGTAAAGACCACGACTTTTGTATCTGAATATCTCGTAAGTCAGATAATCAATTATATTGCGAATTCTCTTTTGATTCACAGGATTTTTTTGAGACCTAAATTTTATAACAAATATTACGTTGAGTTTAAAATTAATCGTAAACGTTAAAAAGTTATAGAATTGATCGTTACTTTTCCATGGAAATGTCGAATCTTTCTAAAAATTGAGCCAGTGAAGTTTGATACATGCAATTAACTTGAGCCATGTCGCATACTAAGAAGTACAAAACGCTACCACGAGTAGCAACAGGTCGAAATTCTTCTCTAGCTGTATTAATTTTTATTTCAGTATCCCTGGCCACAATTAATTTTTCATTTACTTCTGCAGCTGTTTGTTTCGTATTATTCAACACAGACATCAATTCTATATCTTCAATCAAAGGACCCTGAAACACGTTACATATATGAGAAATTTTTTCATAAGTATTAAAATTTAGCCATACTCCTTGAAATTAAAAGACATTAACATTCAAAAGTTTATTTTACCTGCACTGTCGTTAATTTTTGCAGCAAATTAGCTTCTAACTCTTGAATTTTCCTTTTATTCGCCGTGACGTCAGTTATCAATTGGGTCCTTTCGATTTCAAGTTCTTTCTTTTCTGTTAAAATTACTCGACCTAACAGTTGATTTTCTAATCCTTTCATGGTGACAGTGAAATCAATGATAGAAGTGCGAGCGTAAACTTCCGGTGGATACGAAGGATTTGGCAGTTTTGTCGTTATGTACAGTCTAAAACTGTCATGATAATCCACTTCTTTATCACCAAGTCTGACCTGGTTAACATTTAAAAATACAATAGTATTGTTACTAAGAATAACTATTTCAGAAAAGTACTTTACTTTACACCAAAGTTATCTTACTTTTAACGTTGAACCTAATTTTATAAAATTTTTTTCCAAGACGTTATCTAATACAGGATCTAATTCTTCGCCAACATCTTGAATTAAGAGCGGATAACCCATTGAAATACAATCTTCTAAGTGATTTCTAAAGTACTTGTGAGTTAGCAGTGTTGGCTGCAATAAAGCGAGTATGAATGTAAAATAAAACATAAAGTTGTATTTTTAAAAATTTAATAAAGAGAACGACTGTTATAGATAAGCATTACCTGTAAGTTAAATTCTTTTTCTTTATTAATTATCCACGCCTTAGCTTGTAATTGAGGATCTATAAGCAATGGATATCGCGATCCCTTCGTAACGATTATTCCATTCTGAGTTGAAAGTTCGTCACTGGGCAATCCTTGCAAATTCCATTCGCCAATCTAGCATAATTTAAATTACATAAAACGTTTATAATAAAAAATTGCTTGAATCGATTTATATTCTAGTTATATCTTACAGTTGCCGTATCCGTCAACGAGTCAATGATATTGATATTAAACGAGACTGGAATCTTTCTATCGTGAATAAATCCTAGCCATATATTTTGTACGTCAACGCGAAATTGTTGATTAAATGGTCCAGAGTAAGAAAGGAAACCAGTTAAAATAAGTACGTCTCCAACTAAACGTTCGGTTTCGGACTTGAACTGGGCTAGCGTTTCGGTCCAACGCTTTTTTTCTCCGGACAATCCGTCAATCATGGCCTTGGCAAGATCCATTTTGTTTTGACAGGCATCCCCCAGATCAACAATTTTCTAAGAATCAAAATATTTATGAAAGGCAAATAAATGAATTCGTCAATTTTGTGTAATTTTTACCTGTCTTTCTGCCATAATTGCATCAAATTCTTCTTGTACTTGCTTCAATTCGGCATCTTTTGCTATCAATAGTTCTTCTGCAGCTCGCAAGTTCCTATTTGCTTTATCGTGTTTTCCTTGAGAAATAGCCAAGTTAGCCTGTAAAATATTATTTATAAAATTATAGATATTTATAAAATAGCATTTAGTTTAAAAATTGACACTCACTTTCAAAGGAAGCACATCTTTGTTTATTTCATAAAATGAAACCATTACTATGGTCCACTGTATTAAGCCAGCAACGTTACCGCAAGCAGTCTTAGCTGCTTCATACGTGTACATGGGATAATTCAAGTAAGGTTTCATTAAATCAATAGTTTCAGCATTTATGTTATCTTTTGGAAAATTTTGCAAATTGAAGAGAAACTTTGCATCTGCCATGATCTAACAATTAAAGCAAAAATAAAATTCAACTTGATGTACCAATGAAAAATCAAGATGTGTACGAATAAATAAAATTTTTACTTTCAAGGCTTCACCCCACGACGCCACCAAAAATTTCTTCTCAGGATCTGGTTTCACAGGTTCTAATTTTCTACCAAACAAAATTGTTACACAATCCATAATAAGTGTAATCAAATAAGGTGGCTTAGCCAATTTTCGGACAGTTGCAATATCAGTAGCTTTGATGGTCTACAATAAATAACGTTTGTTACGTGCATTTAAAAATAAAGCCTCAAATTTTATTTAATTAAATTTATTATCTAAAAAGTATAGGTGTACCTGTAAAGCAGCTTCTGCTTCCAAAAGAGCTGGCTCAGCAGCCTTTAATTTTTTTTCTGCTGCTGCTTTTTCTTTTGAAATAATCTTCAGAAGTTTTTCGGCTTCGTCTTTGGTCTTTTGAACCTTAGCCTTTACACTTTCGGCATCTTGACGTTTTTCATTGACAGTCACGAGTACCTGTAATAAATCGTTATAAATGTACTTTTTGCTCACAACTACTAAACTTATAAATGTCGTCTAATTTATTCAGTACTTACTGCTTCAACTTGGATATTTTTTACAGCTATTTCGTCTTGATTTTTAACTAAAACTTTACGCAACTCATCTACTTGGCCTGCAGCATCAACTAATTTATTAAGACCGTTACTCATGCGGTAAGCCATCATTTTAATGTTTTCAACATTATCCGCGTAGAGGACTTTGTAAGCCTCGATAAAGCAAAGGAAGGATTTGGGAGTGACGTAGCACTGGCGGCGGAATCTGTTGAAATAATCAACACAAGCATCGTTTACACTGTCTTGCACATCTCCCATAATCTCGATCAATTGAACTTTAACTTCATCCGTGCAGATAACTTTATAGCTGGAGAGGAAGTGCGAGCTTACGGCGCACAGAGCGTCTTTGGGCCAACGGAAGAACCAGTTCATTGTACAACCGGATATCAATCCAGGGAATTTTAAAGATCTTGATCGGAATTTTTCACCAATCTACAAGTATACATTTTGAAAACATAAAATATCATCTAAATAATCAAATGTATCGATAAATAGTCTTTGTTAAGACTAACCGGTGAAAAGCATAAAACAATGTGTAAATTGTTTCTGGCTCTGGAGATGAAAAAATCATAAAGGTTATCAGGCGTTGGAATTCGCTTTGGATCTTCTTTTTTCATCAGAGGAACGAGATTAGTTAATATTTCATCCAACTCATCTTTGGCAAAAAGATTTGCTATTTCTCCAACGCTTAAAATGTTGTTAATGAATTC
Source organism: Anagyrus pseudococci (assembly GCA_030522585.1). Classification (NCBI taxonomy): domain Eukaryota; kingdom Metazoa; phylum Arthropoda; class Insecta; order Hymenoptera; family Encyrtidae; genus Anagyrus; species Anagyrus pseudococci. Next base: position 42,685 of record JAPYYQ010000511.1, read on the forward strand.
AAGAAAACTTTCGTCTTTTATTTCATTGTCGGTGAAAATGAACGAAAGCCCTTTGTGACCAGTTCCAGCGTCGCTATAAATTTTACGCAGATCTTCCATCAAATTCTGTGCATTGTAACTCCTACAATGTTCAAAACAAATTAGTAAGATATTGTTATTTAAAATTTTATAAATATTCAATGTTTAGTTTGCGAACCTTGTTAAAACAATTTGGAAAAAATTAAAGTCGGCTATGAATGAAGCGAGACGAGTCAATGATTGTTTTCCTGAGCCACCAATACCAACCAACATGGCATTTCCTCGAGGTACAGTTATTATTCTGGATATTCGAATAAGATGTACTAAGGCATCATGGAAAAATACCATATCGAGATGGATGCCTCGAATATATTCGTTGAATTTCCCCATGAAATGTTTGACTCGTGCAATAACGATCGGGTAACTACAAATAAAAATAATTATTCAATTCATCAAATTTTGTTATTCCTAAGATTGTTATGTTTTCTGTAAAACTGTTTTAATATCTGTTAAATCATCACCTTGGAAGTTCCTCATAGATTTTCGGTGCTTCAAATACAAAATCTTCAGGCTCTTCTCCCGTAGGCTCAGGAGGCTCTCGTAGAAAATTAACGAAGTACGTTTCCGTTGGATCATAGTACTTAAAATCTGGTCCAAGTAATTCTTTAGCTGTATCACGCATCATTTTCTTAAACCAATTAATGTCGTCAAAGCTGATAAACCTACATGAATCAATGTAACGTAAGTAACAGTATTTCAGTGCAAATACATATTCGTTTAGTTATATAACGTTCTGAACCTGTCGGCTATAACTCGCGTGCACTCGTGTTCCCACAACTTTAATACCGTCGTTATCGTTTCACATTCAGCACCTTCAACTCTTAAAATTCCTTCCCATATGCGAGAGACGTCGCGCAAATTGAAAATGTAATGAAATTTCGCTGGGGTCGGTAGAATTTTGATCTTTGTTTTCTGCCATATGGCTCGAGTCAGAGGTATTAATTTTGGAATGAAATTAACAACTGTTTCGTTAAATCTTTCCGGGCAAAAATATCCTTGACCGATTGATCCTGTAACGATGTTAATTTTTTTTTCATTATAGAAATCTTATTAAATTCAGATTATTAAATTCTACTTACTGAAAATTGTGTCCATGGATTTATTTGAAGGAAGAGTACAATTAAATACATTGAATTGTCTCTTTAGTCGGGGTGGAATGTCGTTTCTTCCACCGCCAGGATGTATCATAGCAGCGAGTAGTATCACGTCTTGCAATGTTAAGAAATCCCCGGGTTTATCCAAAGAGTAAAATCCTTTGTACTCCATAATTTGACGGACAATTTCATTTGTGACTTGATCACCCCACTCGTTAATTACAGGCATATTGATATCGTCGATAAATACGCTCATTTTTCTTCCGTTCGGCGGACCATAAGTATTGCCCACACGTTTTTCAACATAACTTTCAAAGACACGCTACAGAAAAATGGAAATAATATATTTTTTTTTTTAATAATCATAACATTTTACAAGAGTTATTAAGATTTTTATATTACTTGAACCATATTGGGTGTAGTAGCGGAAGAAAAGTTAAAAGATTTATTTAAGTGAACCTCAGGATCGTATTTATCTACAAAACCTTTAATCATTACTGTTTTGGCAGTACCTTGTTCACCTGTGACAAAGTAAAATATTATAATTTACATTTATCACCAAGCTAAAATATAAAAATGAAATAATGTTTTTATGCAGATAATACCAATTAAAAGTACGGCTTTTTCTTGCTTCGCAATCAAATCTATTAAAAATAATGTTCTGGTGTTATCAACGTTAGGTACTAAAATTGAATAATAATTCAAAACTCGATCTGGTGGATAATCAAAATCGACCACTCTTTCATTCCAGTGAATCCATTGGCCCTTCTCAGATACGAGGTACTCAAAAATATTTTCATCTTCCTGTACAAAAATTATTTTTCAATGTTATATTTCTTTATTCCATTTTAAAATAATATTTGTCAAACATTTCTTACTTCGCATTTTGGCCAGTTACACTTTGATGGATGTGTTATTAAAAATTGTTCAAGAGTATTACGATCTTCGATTTCAAGTACTGCGCCAAGACTCCACATCATAGAGAACAAAAAGAATTTCTCAATGTGAAAATCAGTCAGCACCTCTAGAAGTTATATAAAAGATCATTATAAATTGAAAGTCAATCAGATTTTAAAGAGGAAAAAAAAAATTTTACCTTCGGGTACACTTGAAAGTAATCCTACTAGTAAATCAATACATTGCCGTATATACATTGCTTCTAAAAGTACCATTTTTGGCGACAGTCTAGTTTGAACAAACTCGTGTGCGTCATCATAAATTTTATTGAAACATTCTTGCAAGACGTCAACCTGGTTAGGTGGCCTATTTTTAAACCAAGCCTAAAAATTAAATAAAATTAATCGATTTTTAACATAAAAATTTGAAAAGTAGATCACTTTATTTATATTTATGTCGTTTACTTCGAGAATGGGTCCCCACTTCAAAACAGAAGCACTGAAAAACACCATACCCATTCGCGATACAGTCGCAGGTGACGCGTTATCGACGTTATCGGGTTCAAAAACTAGTTTGCTGTTTGGTGCCATTATTATTCGATCACCATTAGCTAAAGTCAGAGTCTTATTATCATCCAAAACGGAATTCAAATTTTCAATCCACACGGCATCTACTGGACCATCCAATACAATCCACAAGACTTCAGTTTTCTTCAACTGCGTAGATTTTCTCCAAATGGTGGAAAATATTCCATCCGTCCAGTCGTTTGTTGCTACATCGAGCGCACCAAACATTTGTGATGCCGTAATAGCCTATAATACATTAAAATCTGCATTAGAATATAACGATTTTTTTTAAAGTTTAATACATATATTTAATAAAAAGTGAATACCTTTGGATTCATGCGAACTTCTTTATGTGGTTTGCCCATTTCAGTCATTGCTCTCATGAGTGTCCACATGCAATAGGTTTTGCCGGAGCCAGTCGGTCCAAGAACCATTAAACCGTGACGCACTAGAGAGGTTTCGTACAACTGTTGAGGTAAATTTTCATTGGTGGATTATTGCCATTTACTAATTAAATACACCAATACTGAAATGCAATTCTTACTTGAATAGTTTTTAAATTCCATTCTGGATGATTAACAACACCTAGAGCGTTGGCTGCATTTTGTATGGCTTTTTGTAATTCTTTGTATGACTGGGTTGTCAATTTGATACCAGGGAACATGTCGTCGATCAAAGAGAAAAATAAGGGCTCATCCTCATCGACCAGTTTTGATAAGTTCATGTCCCTACAAAAGTGCTCAGTTTACAAAATGTTCGCTCATAAAAATAAATATGGCTCGGTGATACTTTAATAGTTTACCTCAAGACTCTCATCAATGTTGTTTCTTCCGATTCTCCAGGATGAGCTCGTTTTTGTGCTCCAAGTGTTCTCAGGCATGATAAAATATTTCTCAAGCCAAAATCGTAATGCACTTGCTTACTAAGCTGCTCTTCACAAAGCTTGTAAAGGGTAAAGAATTTACGAGCTAATAGCTGATTTTCTTTGAAACCACAAGCAGCCAGCTTGACGCGCATTATGATCTGTGAAGAATAAATATTACAAATTGTAAAACAGGCCTGTAATAATTAAAAAAAAAGAAAATTTTATTTACTTGTCTGTCAGGCACCATCATGGCAACACTACGGAACATGATTTTCAAATTTTCTGGCAACTCTTGTCTACCTGCATAACCGGGATTCATTGTTATAAAAAGACCCATTTCATAATTGATACTGTAAGTTTCTCCGTCACTGAAATGAGTTAATCAAATGAATAATGAACGATGAATTTCTAAAATTAAGTCTTCAATACCTGAACAAGAAATTGGCTCTTCGATCTTTTCTCGCATTTAACACACAGGCAATTTGTTGAGCTGCCACAGAAAGTACTGGCAATTCAATGCGATTGAACTCGTCAAAACATCCCCACGATCCTGATTGTGCTAAACCCTATTATTATATTAATATTAAAAATCACGTTATTGAAAAACAAAAACAAATCGAATCACATTTGAGTTTACTTTAATAATTCTTCCAAGCCCTCGAAAATCCATTTGATCGGAGCAATTGAATACAACGACGTACTTTCCTAAAGCCTTGCCCATGTCCTTGGTAGTTTCAGTTTTTCCTGTACCAGCTGGCCCAGCAGGTGCTCCGCCAAAATTCATTCCTTTTATGACAAATATTATAAACAAAATTAACGACAGCTCTACTATTAATTATTTTTTAATCAAATGTATATACCTATAGCTTGAGCTAGTGTTATGTAGCATCTATCAGTTAATGGCGTTACGACTAAACGATCAGTACATCCCAAAAATTCATTCTGATAGATAAAAGTAACATCAGTTATTTTGATCGGTATACATTCCATTTCATCGTCGTAATAAAATCTGGCTTGCTTGAGCCACTCGAAATCATTGACATTTTTTATTCTTGCTCGAGTTAATTCGTCAAAAATATCCCTAAAATCATAATTTTATGAAAAATGTTCACTTTTTCGATATTCTTTGTTAAATTGTTAAATTTCGATTCATATATAAAAGAAATTACCTTTGATGAACATGAATTGTAATCAACGCTTCGTATTTCAATCTCATGTAAGGTGTTAAGTCTTTGATAGTCACTTCAATCAATCTATTTAAAAGATCCATGAACCATTGATTTGTCCTTCTCATAACAGTTCTGTCTTTTTTAGCTTGCATTATGGCTACCTCGGATTGTCGCGTCCATATAACTTGCAATGCCAATAAACCGACCTTAACAAATACAAAGGGAAATAATTTTATTAACATTGTTGTGTTGTGCGAGCCAACTTTCTAAATTCTATCGTACTTACTTGTAATATTGAATTATCAATTATATTTAAAATATCAGTACTAGGATCTCCCAGAGTGTTAATGTTTTGACAAATCACTGCATTAACAGATTGAAAATGCATATTTAGTAAAACATTTAACCAGCGTTCAACACCTCCAACGCATTGGACAGGACGTTCAAGAACGACTTGTTCATTCTCTCGTGAGTACATTGCAACAATTTTATCGTATTCTTTCTCTGAAAAGTCCAACTAAAAAGAATTTCATTTAGTTTCAAGATATTTTCTCTATTCATTTTAAACAAATTTATACCTTTGCTACGTTATCAAAGAATCCATCTAGATAATTGACAATTGTATGACAATCTGCAGCTTGTCCTAAAATTTCCAATAAAGTTGGATCTGACAGAAAACAAAACCTTGGAAATATAACTCGCTTTGTCTCAAGGTAACTGTAAATAAAAATATAATAATTATATAAGATTATTACACAAGTTACAACATATTCGTACCCGCTAAGCGATTTTTGACAGGACTCGAGCTGTTCCAAAAGAAGTGGTAAAAATTGTCCCATGGTCTCATCACCGGTGCAAACCTCTACTGCATTGACTTTATCACGGGCACGGAACATTAACTTTACCCATGACTTATCAATTGCCTTGAATTAAAAAGAAACTGTGTAAATTATAATAAAATTAATGCATATTGAAATTATATTCTCAAAATACATTGAACCGCTTTGCTTCAGCTGGCAATTGTTTAGCAATATCACCACCAATGAACACAGCCTCGAGATATGCCCAGAGATTTTGAACAACTAACCATTTGCCTAATATTTCAGATGTGTTATTTAGTTTCGTTTGCCAAAGCTGTATATCTCTTTTGAATGGTGCATTATAACTGAAAAAAGAATTTTATTAATTTTTAAACTTGTTAATTTACGCGAAATATGAAATTGAAGTCAATAAACTAATTTATAAAATTAGCAATAATTACCGATTAGCCAATAATGAACTGACAATCATCAAACTGTCTTCCAACTGGGCGATTACTTCTTGTGTCTCTAAGCCCTTCAATAAAAGTTCTCCCCTTTGTTTGAAATTTGCGAATTGCAAATTGACAATAGACCAATCAGCAATGACTTGTTTTAATTTGCTTTCGATATCTTTCTCTTTCATTGCGCCAATGCATATGTCCTATAAGAATAAATAACATATTGCAACTAATGTTAATAACAAATGTTGTTTTATTAGATATAAACAGAATGAAAAATTTTACTTCAACTTCGTCTTTGAATTTTAACAAAGGAGCTTCCATAACACTGGATAAATTAAAAGTTTCAGATTCGATGTCGAATTTGAAATTGATAACTTCGGAAATTCTCTCCCAATGTCGCTCTTTCATTGCCTTGTTAGCCATCAATTCCAACAGCGGGCACGTTTCGTTAAAATCATCAATTTTCTTTTTTAACTCAAGATATGCAGGCCAGTTTCTTAGGGCTCGCGGCAATCGTCGACATCTGAAACATCATTGTTTATTCTTATAAAATCAGCAACACCGAGGAAGAAAGAAAATGTTAGCATGTAGAGACCTAGTCTGGAAGTCCGCCAATTCCGCGATGATCTTCTCTATGTCGATTTCTGCCCAGGGTATTTCGAAATATTCATCGATAGTATACATGACTTGATCGTACAGTCCGTACAGTTTTTGCAAAAGATTGATCTCTCGTTTTCTGGCAGTCAGTTGAGGATACTCTGTAATATCCAAACCAAACAGACTTTCGCCAGTACTGTACGTTTCATTTCTGTCGTATAAGTCTTCGAACCAAGCTTGGAAAAAAAGAACCCTGGAGTTTCAATAAATCAATTAATATGTTTAGTGCGCATATTTTATAAAAAACATGGAAATACTTCACCTGTCACTCGCTTCTTTCGCCGGAATCCCAACGATCATGGGTCCTTTAGTTTCGAACTCGACATAAAATCGGTTAACTTCTTCCTTTAGAGCTGCCTGCCCAGCAAGAAGCTCGTCCTTTAATGGCTTCTGCATTTCAACAACGGTAGCCTGGACCTCCTTTGCCGTCTTCTGCATATTTAAAAAGTTGTAACGAAAACTGTCAACGATGTCTTGCTCTTCCTTTGAAATCTCAATCTTGTAAGTCGACAAGAGCATATAAATCTCCTCTGTCAATATTAACTCCATGTCCATATTAATGAAATCTTCTCGCAGTTCAGCGAGACATTTCATAGCTATACGAACATCCTCCAAATCTTTTATAAGACGTCCCAATATTTTATTTTTGTTAATGATGTATTCGGAAATTTGTTTCAGCTTGACTTTGTAAGTATTCGAGAGTACGTGGCCCAATGTCTTCTTCCAAGCCACCGCTTCGACCATGAGAGCCAATTTCAATTTTTCTAAATCCAAAAAGTATTATTTTTATTAAAAAAAGGTCAGCTATTTTTTTGTTTTTTACGACTATAGCAATTACCCATATTTATACGAAGGCAACCAACAATGTGGTAAGGAGGAAGATTTTCAATTTCTACAAAAAGCGCTTCGTATTTAAGGAATTTTTCTTTGATCTCGAAAGTTAACGGTTTAGATTTTACAAACTTAGTTAGTTGATCAACTTTGTCTTCAGTCCATAAATACGAATACCGCAAATAAACCTGAATATTAATCATACGACGTTATATTTGTATATACAATTTCATATTTGCATTTACACAAAAAAAAAATCAAATGAGCCTCACGTTTCCAACACGAGCGACATCGTCTTTCAAGACTAACATGGACCCTTGCAAACTCATCGAGTTCCTTATAATTTCTTTGTGTTCAGTAATAAACTCGAAGTAATTGAGTGGTATGGTACTGACACCTGTAAAACGTTACTTTTTAAAATAGTGCCAAAAAAGTTATAATTAACTTGTTAGACAACATATTTATATACATCGCTAAAGAATGTATACCATCTTCAAGTTTTTCTTTCTTCTGGCCCCAGAGCGAGACAGATTTGTGAGCTTTAAAAATGCATTCCAACGCCTTGTCAAAATGAGCCTGTAATTCCTCTAGTGACGGAGTAATCAAGACGTTTGGAATTTGGAGAATGAAATCAGATTGCATCAGAGGTGATTCTTCTTCCGCGGTTTCGACTTTTTTGAACAAAATACTGAAAAGATAAAAAAAATCTTATTAGTGTACATTAAGTGTTGAAAAGAAACTAATGAATGTGTGTTATTACCTTGATGAACCAACCCTCTTTTTAAACGATTCCAAACTCTGTTTTGTACATTTGACTAAAGCATCGATTAACTTTTGATTGAAATACGCAAACAATTCCATGCAATCGTTATGCAAATGCCTGACATTTATGTGTGTTGATTTTTCGATTGGGCCAAAACCTGTTAAAGATTTCATTAAATGTATCATTTGCTGCTTTTGACACTTATTTGAACAATTATTTAAACCAAGAATTGTCTACCAATTTCATAACCATCTGTCAATTTAGTTTGAGAAGTAACTTGTTTATTGACTTTCGTAGGATCTAACCAATTGTACTTGGTTTCCCGTATGCTGGGCTCAGTTATTAAATCAACGAATTTGTTGATAATTCCTATAACTGCCTCCTCGGCTGTCGATGCTTTAATGCCCAGTACAGTACCAGCACCCAAACATCGCTCGCAAAGTATGTTGGAAAATTCTTCAGGATAATAAGCTCCTTGGGGGAACTCGAGTATTATCGTTCCCGCGATCGACAAGAATATTTCGTCTATTCTCGCCTCTTTCATGTCCTTCACCTCTTTCAAAAAGTTCTCAACTTTATTCAAACTTTCCTTAATATTCTCGCACACTTCGGGAATTTTCAAAGAAGTCCACGTTATGACGGCCAGACATGGTTGAAAAGCATCCTCAAGATCGAGAAGGCAAGGCTTCATCAGTTTCAAAAACAAAGGCGGAATCGATCGCCTTATTCTGTTATTGTCCTGCACCAAACTTTTTATTTTCTCAACGTAAACCAACATCTTGTGCTTGTAGTAAAATATCATTTTTATGAAATCAGGTACTTCCAACCCAAATTTCATCATGTACTCCGATTCTCGAATAACTTCTGTGATGTAAGGATCAAAATTCACGACGTACTTATTGGTCCTTGGATTTCTCAAGAGTATTGGCGATATTAATGCCAGTCTCACCTTGAAAAAAGCACATCGATTTAGTAAAAGAAAAATGGAAATTTAGAAAATACTTACAATATCGGTCGATTGATACCAAGCTTGGTGGTACAACAGTTCGTAATGCATAAAAACTGTCATCAAAGCATTATACATTTTAATGCATTTTTGCATTTTATCATGTACCATCACCTTAGGCCGAGTCTTGTAGATATCCATTGGTATTTCAACTCGTTTCATGAGCTGCCTAATCCATATTATTCTTCCAGATATGACGGGAATATTCCGTGGTATCGGCGGGTTCGCTCTCTCCTCGTTATACCTATCTCTAACTTCTTCGATTTCCATAGCGAATACTTTTGCTAATTCTAAATATTTTCTATCGATCCAGAGTCTCTTAAAATTAACTTTTTGAAATCTGAAATGAACAAAAGTATTTCGTTCGTTTGTCAGTTTTGAATTAAATAGTTCAAGTTGAATTATTCACCTGTTTATAACGACTAATGACTGTTGAATAGTTGGCAAGTTCGAGGCGGATTCGAAAAAAAATTTTCGCAGTTCCAGTTCTGTTTCCAAAACATTCTTTTTGAACTCGTCGTAATCGTCGTCAAAGTCAGTTTTTCTAAAATCTAGCGGATCGTATTTCTGCGAAATGATTTTCTTATAATACGATGTGAATTTTTGAGCAAACGTGTCTATTCCCTCTATGGTCGAACTGTGCAATATGGAATAGGTCGTTGCTCTTTCTAGAATATCAATTAACTAAAATCATTTAATAAAACATTCGTTGAGATGTACACGTGAAAATGGATATGCACAGAATAGAATAAATTTAACCTGCGTTAATCTTATTTTAAATGTGTTGAATTTTCCAAATACGTGCACTTCGGAAACTTCAATAGTCTTTTCTTTCATTAGCTCCCTCACTTTTTGACGCATTTCAACGTAGCACTCGTAGTACAATTCGTTGAGCCTTATGCAATGCTAATTAAACGGATCAAAATCTTAAAAACAACGTTTCGATCTTCAGCTTGCCGTGAGAAAACGGAAAATTCTGGTTACCTTCATTTTCGTGACCATTTCAGATCTTGGCACGTCCCACACCGAAGTCGTATTTTTTTCAGTTAAATATAACTTACAAGATATGATTAATTGGTTCGTAATCTGTTTAAGGCAATTCGGGAAGTTAAGTTTGATAAGACTTTTTGATGATGGAATTGTAAAGTGATACCTCTTTATTAAAATTCAACGTACCTTAACAAATACAGCTGTGATCATTTCCTTGTTATTAAAGAAACGCGAAGTTGTGAAAATCATTTGTAGCGCGTACATGAGAGCAGGCAGGTATTCTTTAAGCTGTATCGTGCTGAATTTGTACAAGGGATAAATAAATTTTTCCAACACGGTCAAATATTTTACATTATCCTGCGCCAGTATTTGGACAGCCATCACGTTGTCTTCTCGTTTTCTCCATTTCTATAATAAGCAAATACTTTTTTTAATGTCAATAAAACTTTATCTCTAATTTTTTATGTTAGCGTTAATAGAAAATGTTTTGTCTAATAAGTTACACAAGTAAAATTACATTCAATTGATAAAGGATTGGCATTAGATAATTATAACCTATTGACACTTAAAACTTAATAGTTAAAAGAATAACAGTTGTGACAAATTAAAGGGGCATATCTTAAAAGTACGTAAATATTTTCTTACTTTTAGCAGCTTTGATTTTGACATTTCTAAGTAGGTTACATGGGCTTGAGCTTCCTCCGACGCTATTTGTTGTCCTAAGATTGAAAATCGCGTGAAAATTTTTCTCCAATAAGCTAATTCGGCGGATGGACCCGTAACTTCGGTTTCTCTTCGTAATTGTTGGCTGGTTACCAATTCCTTAAAAGTAGAAAAGAATAAATTGACGAAATTAAATCGAATAAGTAATTAAATAACGAAATGAAAAGATTTCTTACTTTTTCTAATAACAGAATCCATTCTTTTATGAAGTCTTCTACTTTTAAAAGAATTTCCAAATTTCCTATGTTTTCTTTGATTTTTGCAGTGTTTTGTAAATATGTTTCGTAAAAATCGTAATCGATGTGTAGTGTGACTGTGGAATCTAGGTCAACCTTAGCAGCTGCAAAAAACAATTATTTTCGTTACTACTCGTGCTTGTATAACAATTTTGTTGTAGAGTTGAACTCACTGATAATAAAATTGCAAAAATTTCGAAAATCATCAATAAAACTTTGACCGATTGCGGCTATTGCTGCCATTTTACTGTTGTTCAAATCATTTGTTTTTTACCTAACTATAAGGCATTATTCACAAGAGACAACGTCAGAGTGTCGTAGAGACAATTAATTCAATCTACAGTATTTTACTCTGAATAATTTGTTTAGTTGAGTGTTTATCAATGGAGAAGTGTATTACGTGTGTTCAAGTTGTCGCAAAAATTTGTAGTAAAAAAGAGTTCCAAACGCGCATTTTTAGAACACTAATGAAGTTAGTGAGGTTGGTTGCAACGAACATAGACGTTTGTTTAACCTTGAATACGTCAATTTTATCCTGTTATTATAAAAACATTCAAATGAAATTTTTATCCAATACGATAAATAATCTCGAAATCTGATAATAATTTTAATTGAATTTAAAGGACAGCAGAAAACTTAGTAAGTCATGCTTGTAATACTTATGTAAAAGTAATCTAACATTTAATTTATTCACTAATGCTATTATTGAAATCATTTAAATTTATCCAATTGTAAATATATTTAATAGTAATTGAGTCAACTGTATCTTTGAAAAAATCGTGAATTTACCTACTGTAGATTAATGATCAGTAAAATATATAAATAATAAATAAAATTTTACTGAGACAAATAATATGAACGGTACTGACAGAAAGTTAAAATTATTAAATAATTAAAGTAAGTTAATTTTATAAAAAAGTTGAGCGTTTGAAGAGCGAAACAAGTTCAAGCGTCAACTGTAAGATGTCTCTACTAGTAGGAATCTTGAATTGTTACCGCTGATCGCAGGTAGTTGCAGGGTCTAAGCTGACCAATTGGGTCAAGGTTCGATTGTTCACCGAAAAATTTCAAAACATGAACCGATGAAGTCCGCTAAGGTAACGGATGCAAATATTATATTGAAAACTTTGATTTTTAAATTTAGGTAATCATTGGAATTGTAACTCGACAGTGTCGCAAACTAAAAATCGGTTCATTCGCTTGAGCGGAAGCATAATCGACAATCTTTATCTCAAATTCATTTCGTTTAATTGATATTAAAACGCAGATCGTTCAAACTTAGTTTGCACTGTGGCTCGAATTTAACACAAATGTTGATGTTAAATAAAAGAGCTGTAAAACTTCTTTTTGATAAGATCAACAAAATTACTTAATAATTTACAGCTATCCTCGTTAGTACACATTTTAGGAATGAGTTTGTTTTTAAACAGAGCCGTGTATATAAATTACTAATACATTAATTTTATTATTTGCTCCTTACGATGTTGTAAATTTTCTTTTAAACTGCATTTACTAAAATAAAATTAAAACCAAATATGGCTGTGTAATAAATTAAATCTAAGAATAAAAATGAGGTTAATAGATGAATAAAAATGCATTTAATTAATTAGTGATAATAAAACGTAGTTTATATAAAAAACTGCATTTTTTTCAGAAATTCCAAAAAGTTTAAGGCTTTCGTATTGATCTATAAACACGTAACAATTACGTTCAACTCATTTTTTGCAAGTATTTATTCGCGTATATAAAAAATGAAACTTTTGAATTCGAGCTATTTCAATTTAATAACCCATAAAATAACGTGTTTATTGCGTTTTACATAAACTTACCGAGATAGTTTTATGTTTTGAAATTCGTTAATTTTCATAATGATAATGATAATAAAAATTGCGGAAGCTTATGAAATGAATAATTACAAAGTCAAAAATTAAGTCAACTTAATATTTTGTAAAAAAAAAAGTCATTTCGGTTACCAAATACTAAGAAAGAAAGAAAGAAAAAAACCAAGAAGAGAAGTAAACAAAAAGAGAATCAACTGCCTTGATAACAATAAGACGCTCAATCACTATCGGCTAAGGTGATTTTCCCAATAAGACAATATTGAGCGGGGGGCAATGCTTTAAACGGTTCTCGCGAATAATTAAGCAATACATATTTATCCAAGTCAATCGCTTAAGGTCATTGTGGAAGTCTCGATTGATTACGGCTCGTGATCGTAAGAAGAAGAAGAAGAAGACAGAGAGGAAGAGAGACAGAGACGAAGAAAAAGAGTGAGGCGAAAAAACAGAAAAAGGTCACAATCGAGGCAAGCGCGTGCTCGAGCGGCGAACAATGGAAATAATTTCCGAGAGCTCATCAGCTATAAAACAGCGCCGGCAGTGAAGTAGGTATAGACTGCAGCGGCGAGGCTGGCTAGCCGCATCAGCATCAGCAGCAGCAGCAGTAGCAAAAGACAACAGCGAGCTCGCGGATCCTTTTACAAGAGCTGCGGCAACTACATCAGCTGCCTGCGGCTGTCCATGTGCCACGAGCAGCTATCTTCCTCTTTTTAATCTCCTGCCTTCTGTCCCTCTCCAGCCTCCTCTCTCTCTCTCTCCCTCTTACCTCCCCGTCCCGCTCCTTATCCTTCTCGCTGGAGGAGAGGCCTCGGACGGGTCATCCAATCGATTACCCTCGAGGGCGAAACGGTAATAGAAATGTACCATTTGAATTGCGAATGTCATAGCGTGCGGCGTATATAGCAGCGGCAGCCCGGGTATGTGTATATGCTAAGCAGCGCCTTGTTTTGAATTTAGAACAGGCGCCATCTTGCCGACAAACAGCTCTCTCGTACCTCCTCCTCCTCCTCCTCCTGCTACTATACTCCCATAGACCCCGTACGTCCTCAGCGTCAGTAGCTGCAGCGACAACGACGAGGAACAGCTTCGCATGCTTCGGGGCCTCGTGCACGCGCGCCGTCCGCCCGAAGATGATCAAGCGCCAAGGCTTAATCGTGCTGCGCTGCTCCGCCGCTGTATTCCCCCCGCGCTCGCACACACGATTCCAAGCTCCCTAATGTACACTATGCTATATATGTCTTGCTCGGAAGCTTCTTGTATACGCTTGGATAAGAAATTTTGAACTTTCCAATTGGATTGGTGCGTTGTTTAGAAAGTTTGAAAATTTTGACGTTTTCAGGATGGATTATTGTGATACGTAGGCAGACTTATCGAGGCATCCGGCTGAGAAATTTTCTTGTAATTTCTCGGACTGGATTGTTTTGGAGATCCAGACTACTTTTCTAATAATAATAATTGAGAATTGAAAAATAACAGTTGCCGATTCCAATGTCATTTCGTTTGAATAAACAAACAATTATTAATCACAAAGCGAGTCAGGGCTTACGTGATGTATTGACGGACAGTATAAGCTCAGTGGTTTCGCGAGACAGGCAATCATACTGGAAAACATAATTATTTTTCAATTTGACGCAGTGTACGGAAGTTTTCGATTTTTAATCGACATTAGACGTTCTACTGGAGCCTCGTTGATACAGAGACGATCACATTATAACGATTTGAAAATGCTTTGAAAAACGACATGTAAGCAGCTTTTAGCTCTTCGTCGACCTAACGCTTTATCGTTCTACGAAGTTATCGATGAAGAAGAAGAATAAGAGGCTAGCATTAACGGAGCGCGCAAAAAAATTGCGCAACACGTATATCGCGACGGTATGATTCAGCGTTAATTGAGAGTACATCGCTAGAGCGCACAAAGCCGTCCAGCGCTCGAAATAATCTCGAGATAATTTATCGTCGCCGAGAATCTGGCCGATCATTGAAAACAAAAAGGAGAGGAAAAAAAAGCCAAGGGAGATAAAAAAAAAAGAAAAAAAAAAAGGTTGGCGGTCATTACCGGGGGCAGGCCGCGAGAATAAAAGATCGGAAATCGCCGGAGTGAGAAAGAAAGAGAGGGCAGAGGTAAGGAGTTCGAGCGGTGAAAGGGGGGTGGGTGGGAGAGAGAGAGAGAGAGAGGGGGTCCCGAGGAGAGAGAGCCCGGCTTTGGGAGGAGGAAGAAAAAAGAAAAAAAGAAGAAGCAGAGCTACGCAGAAGCTCTTGCGGTCGAAGGTGGGTAAGCGGTCTGCGACGGAGGAGAAAAAGAGGCAGAAGTAGCTGCTGCTGCTGCAGAAGCTCAGCCGGGCCGCGCGGCTGCGTGTCCACTGTCGCCCGCGCGATATTTAATGGCCCTCGCGGTATGGGCTGCTGCTGCTGCTGCCGGGAGCCCGCGCCGGTGAGATCGTTTTCGCCCTGGCGAGAGTACCTCACGGTAGCACAGACACACACACGCGCTCGGTTGTACAGTCGGCTGCGCTGCCGTGGGTAAAGTTCGGCCTTCGCGGGCTTTTCTCGCTCGGCTTCTCGTCGTCCTAAATCCTACGAGCGCATAGCTTATAATATCGAGGGGGTGGTAGAGTATAGGACAGGCGACGTTATAGCGCTCCCGCCGTACGCGAGTCGAGAGCGCGCGTCTTCGGTATACGCGAGAGATGTATCCTCTAGCGGCTCACGCATGCCTATGCATAGTAAATTAATGTGTGCCCCCGCTCCGCACACACACGGGAGGCCCCGTGTTAAGAGGCCGCGAGCCGGCGACGGCGGATATCTCCTTGGCTCTCTCTCTCTTGCGCGCTCGCTCGCGCCAGTGAGAGAGGAAGAGATGGAGCCCCCGCGCTCTATGGAGGCCCTCGAGACGAGGAAAAGGCTATTCTCGCATTTTTCGCATACTCATGAGCTTCGCTACCGCCGCCGTCGTCGTTGTGTGACCGGCCGGCCTCTCTCTCTCTCTCGCTCTTTGTCAATTGGCTTTTTCCCCCTTGCCTCCTTCGACGCTCTGCCTTCCTTTCCTCCTTGCTTTTTTTATTGCCTCTACCCCTGCCTATGCTCCCGCTCTCGTGCCGGATTGAACGGCCGACTGCTATACAGAGACGCGAACTCGACACGCTTGTGTGCAGAAGAACGACTCTTCTCTTTCTTCCTCTCTCACACTCATGCGTGCGGTATTGTTTTTTTTTCCTCTTTCGTATTATTGGACGCGCGAAAATTGCATTTGACGCGAGGGCGGTCTCTCTAGCAGGGTGGGATTATTAAAGATAATACCTGTCGCGTTGCCTCGCGCAATCGCTAAACGACCTCTCCGCTTGCACTTCGTTAAAACACGAGTAATCTTTACGATTTCGTTATCTTTACGGCCGAGCATCGAGTCGCCGTTGCCTCGACCGAGTCGTACTATATTTCAAGA
Source organism: Anagyrus pseudococci (assembly GCA_030522585.1). Lineage (NCBI taxonomy): Eukaryota > Metazoa > Arthropoda > Insecta > Hymenoptera > Encyrtidae > Anagyrus > Anagyrus pseudococci. The sequence continues at coordinate 59,098 of JAPYYQ010000511.1, forward strand.
TCTATGTATGTATTCTCTTTACAAGCTTTGATTTTTTCATCGACTTTTATTATTCCTTCGCGATGTTAGAAATACAGATTTCGAGCTGAGCTATATATACTGAAGCGCGTGAGAAATGCACGATGATGAGCAAAGGTCGATACATACGTACATAGGTGGGGTGAGGGGTAAAAGTAATAGGTGCATCGGAAATTTAACGTCGAAGAATCGAAATTATACCGGGGCGCTCGTGGAGCGCGCGCGCGACTAGCGATTAAGCTTAAACACCTTACTTGGCGGCTCTTAAAAGCCAAGCCCTCGTAAGTTTTGATTCTATAGGAAGTTAAAGAAGAAAAAAGAAGAGAATTCTCCCCTTCGTTTAAAAGTATCCGCGAGAGAGAGAGAGAGAGAGAGAGAGAGTTGTTTTCCAAATAGACGCGAGCGCTGCCATTAGGCTTAAACGCAGTTGTTAAATACTGCGCGGAGAATTTAAACGAACTCCCGTATGGACTGCTCGGGAGCATTAAAAGTTATATGTGTCACAACAACCGCGTAGGGGGGGGGGGCAAGATGCATCAGAGTTAGAGCGGCTTTTCCCAAGGCATAAAGGGCGGCCGCATAACTCTTGCGCGCCCGCGCTTACGCATATACACTCTCTGGTGATTTCTGGTGCAGGAAAACGTTCGGTTCGCACGCGGAAAAGGATATGTGGAGGAGGAGTTGGGAGGGCGGGGGGGGGGGGAGAAAAATGCAAAATGCGTTGCAGTCGGATATCGAAGAAGATGTGTAGCTATATTTATCTCGGGGCAGTATAACTACGAAATGGACAGGGCGCCTTGGTGCTCGCGCAAGCAAGAGAGAAGGAGAGAGAGAGAGAGAGCTTCCCCGGAGTCGCTCGTAAATGAACGCTGGCTTATACAAGCGCGCCAGCGAATATACACGAATAAATCGTCGCGCGTTTATGGATTACTTAATGGCGACCGCCTACAAATTAGACGAACTGTAAATCAGTGCATCAAGCAGACCTCCCCGCTGGCTCGCTCCCTCCCTCTCTCTCTCTCGTTCTGTGTTCTTACTTGTTCTTAAATACGTATACGAAGCCGCATTGTTGCTGCACGCTGCGCGCGCCTATTATAAACTTTATTATTTCTACCAGACTCGGCTTGGCTTCTCTTTTTCTTTCTTTTTTTCAGTGTTTTGCGTACACTGAGAGAAAAAATTCGTTACGAGAACTGCCTGTATTCCGTTGTCATTTCATTGAAAAGTAGACTTTCACATAAATACAGCTGATCTTATGG